>JXWZ01005517.1:0-29503 GCA_000956215.1 Anopheles farauti No. 4 | reverse complement strand
ATTATTTTTTATCTACCCCTAGCGGATGTAGTAAAACACTTTTAAGAGCCTTCGGTTTCTCATGATGATTTTTTCTATATTTGTGAGATAAAAAAATTAATTGCATACGTGCCCTTACACAGTATGCATAATTTGACTCATATCATGCTCATATCAGAAAAAAGCTTAGAAAAAATACATGAAAAAATGTATGCATAGCTACATGAAACCTCTTCATACCAGCAACATGTTTTACAAACGAATGAGTAATGTTTCCTTTGCAGAGCAAGCTTACACTAGAATCAACCAAGTAGCATAAACCATAGCCGTAGAATGCTGTACTACTTATGGGCCCCTTCATGGGAAATGATTATATGAAGAGTGAACATTTTCTTAGTATTTGTGTAGCTCTTTTAGTTGGAATTCGAAAAACATCATTTTTTTAAGCAAGCGCATATACAGCGCATATTGCATTGATTGAGATAGGAACGTGTATGTAATATACCACATTCTATGTAAATAACCTTTGCTTAGTTTATGAAATTACTCCACGCTTTTCGTTCATTATTTACACAGCAACAGAGCAACATCTATATTATTTGCCACGATGAAGCAGCCAGCTCAATAGCTGGCGGCAAAAAATTATGCTTTTTTTGATTGCTTTTATTGAGGCCATCCGCGTTGTTTCCCGATCCTACCCATGGTCATTGACAACATGTTGCTCTAGAATAAACGCTGTTGATATCTGCTGCCGTGCAGTTCGTGTCAGCTCCACGCAATCAAGCGGTGTCAGGACGATCTCCGGTCATGAGACAAGTTCCCCAAACAACGGACGTTGATTGCATGCGCAAAGTGAACGCCACCATTTAGCGAGAAATATTTAATTATCCCTTATTTAAATGAGTGGCCACGTCCAGCGTCATCGCCGGCTGCGAGCAGTGTTTTACTGCGGCCGGACTGATTTATTCGATGCAACGAGCAACATCCATCTCGTCAGCTTCCAACGCTCAATTGCTCAAGTGCGCCTCGCCAAGACGCACACAGCAACACTAAGAGAAAGGCCAACAAGTCTTTCGGCGGAAAATGCACCACCATGAGCAAGCAAGTGACTATGCTACGTTGAAAAAGGGGTAGAAACAAGTATCGATGGTGCAGTAGCAACGCATGTCTCATTATCCATGCGCTTGTGCAGAGTGCGTTAAACATACAACATCAAAAACTGGGTGAACGGAGGTTGCACAAAAAAGAAGAAAATAATAACAAAACAAAGAAAAAACGTATAACGAGATCACTGTCTTCGGTTTTTTTTATATATCGCCACAGTAACAAGTTGCTTGTGCATACGATGCAAAATCGCCTCGCCTTCGTAGGGTTTGATAATCGATCACTTGCAGCTCCAAGGGGAGACACATATATCAATTCCTTCGTTTTATCATAACGTTTCACATGCACACACAAGAAGAGAATTTGATACGATTAAATAATTAACCGTTACCAGTGTTTATTTTGTCATCTCCAGTTAAAAGTAGTTTGTTTCAAAAATCATCAAAAATGATATCGACGTTTTAGTCTTGATAATAAATCGTAACCACACGTGGCGTTATACATTGTTGCAGAAATGCTTTCACAAGGAGAATCACAAGACGGAACACAGACAGGACACTCAAGGAATGAAACACAGACGCCAGGTATTTCCACTAAGCATCGTTTGATCAGAGTCGATCAAGCTTGTAAGCAGATTGAACGTAAACAAAACCGGTAGATGGCAATTATACCCAGTGTGCTCTATAAATTACCGCTCTGTAAATTCCATAAACGGTCCATCGTATAAAACATGTAAATTGAGCATGATTGGACCACCTAGGGGATATGATGAAAAATTATTAAACTAGTACGAAACGCGATTTATTGTGCAAAAAAATGAATGTGAATATGTGTGGTCCTCTTAAATAACCAAAGCAGCACGGTACGTGCTTTTACTGTTTATAGAATATTTTCGTCAATCGTCAGCCTTCTAGATTATAGGGAGCCCCCCTTCTAGAGCCTTTTAGGGAAAGATTGACAGCAAATGAATGAATATTTGATTTATGTCCGGGATTGTATGAACTTTTGATCTGATCATTTGACACATCATTTGTTTTACGTTGATTCAAGTGGTTTTTATTTTATTATAAACTACGAATGTACATATTTTTACTCTTTGAACTCATTTAGGGTGTACTTACAATATCTGCTCATTCTATATGATAATAGAGATTTCGTTTTCCAACATAAAGTAATCCATGATTAATTGTTTGCTAATAAATTATTCATTCAAATCTTGTTTACTGCAGAGATATACAGCAACATATTTCGTTTTCCTTAACATTCCTCTGCAAAATGAAGTTTAGTTGAGATGTATATTATGTTATAATAAATTAGGTGATAAATAATTATACTTTTAAAAGTTTTTTAAAGCAGTTTTTTGTTGTACAAGATAGTAATTTTATTGTTTGTTGATTTTTTTTTCCAAAACTTTCCTTCAAATAAGCAAGAAATAAACATGTAATCTACAATGCGATGGAAGAGAGATGAACATGATGTCAGTTTAAGCGAAAAATTCTCTGCATCGCATATGATAGTGTTAGCTGCCACAGAAATCTATGTCATAAAATCATCATAACGATGCTTTTCATCACCGACAATAGAAGAGAAGGATTTCCGCTCCTTCCTACATTTACGTCTACTTAATTGCAATCCATTCAGCGGACTTATAACGCCGGATTGCGTCCGCCTGGAGCAATCAGAAACATCTTTCCTACCGCGTCGGTGTAGCGCCTTGCCATTAAAACGGTGCAGGAAAAGTGTCAGAAAGTAATTGAATTTAATTGATTGATCACCCGATAGAATCTCGGTAGCGTTTCGCACGATGTGACTTACCACGTACCCGTTCCACAGCACACAACGAAGTGAAACGAAATCATACATCAAGGGAAGGAAAATGCAGGGACCCCAAAAGCAGAGTGAGTCGACACAGCATAATTTGCTATTGAAATTTCCGGGGTCTCAAAATTTCTCCTGCTCACTGTCACTGTTAGTTTCGGAGAACGTGGATATGCGAACGAACAGGACTAAACACACTCAATCTTGCTAGCAGCCGCTGTCAGACGACGCGCCCCGATACTCATACTCGTTCGTTCCAAACGAACCGTCAGAACCTAGGCAAAGTCTAGTACTGATCGAAATTAAATGTAATTTATCATCATCAGTGGCAGGCACGACAAAATCCAGCTTACGAGGCACCGTAACACCATCTGGTGCTGCTGACAGTAGGTATAAAGTTGGTATAGTGACTAGTCAGTGTAAAAATATTGCGCTGGATTATTCTGCCGTTTGCTTACATTGCTTAACCATCACGCTGTGTATCTTATCAATTGAATTTAGAGTTCAATTTATTTGATTGCTCATTTTAGATGTGGTTCGTAGGTAAACAATTTAAATAAAAATGTTAAAATCGAGCGAATAAAACATCTTGATTTCAACATAGGAGAAAAAAAACAAACATAATTTATTTATCTTGTAATATTTTCCAGACAATTGCCTCAACGTGCCTCAGCCTTAAGCTTAGCGCCACATTGAAAACAATTTCAACATTTCCGTGACATAAATTATTTACCAACAGCTATTAACGAAAATCGATCGGTACATTATGAAAACGAATGCGTACAAACTTTTTGCCACGGTTTCAGGCCGAAGTCGCTCGGCAAAACATGCTATATAATCCAGTGGAAGATGGAAAGGAATCGATACTGGAAAGAGGTTTCTTCCAGCCAAACATTTCCGGCGAAATGTCACAAATAAAAACTATACCCTAGCGTATCATTCTGCTAGTGACGGGGTGGTAGCATAAACAAATTGAAATGCTTGCGTGACCGATGGCGACGTGAGCCTTACCGAGTCGGATTCTTACGCTACACTCTGGCGTCTGAGACAACTCACAGACGGGTGATGTTTTTGGTTTGTTGGGAAAGAGTTTGCGATATTTGGGAAAAAAATTCCAGACACACTTGCCATACCTTACATTCATTGCTTAGGATAGAACGTGTTTCCCATTAAAGGAACACAAATTCCCCTTGCTTATTTTTTTATCGGCATTAGACACTCACGACAAAAAAACACAATGAAATTAGACAACACGAAATCATACATATTAAGTACAAGCCTTTGCCCGGTATACCTACCTACCAGTGCACTGCATGCATTGCAAATAAGAACAATTTAATAAAACCAGTCAAATTATCGCACTCAAATTTCCATTCCTGATTGACTGACCACCCATGTTGGCAAATCGTTAAAAGTTCCTGTAGCGACCTACCAATTATCGTATGCGTACGGTGCAAAATTGCTGTCCGGGGCTCGGTACAATCAAGCAGCATGAGAAGCAGCTACTTGATTAGCTCGAGCCCGTGCTTGTTAAGTGCAGTACCGGGGAATGTGCTTGTTAAATCCGCCACAACTACCAGCACCGACCAGCAAAACGGAAAACGAGTGCGCGTACCCAACTTCCCTGTGCTTCTTTTCTGTTTGCTGATGTTCCACCGCCTTGCAGTTGCGTATCCTGTCCAATGTTTCTTTTACACTCTCGTCCATACTGGCCGTTTTGTGGAGCCGGCGTATAGGCGGTGACGTTCAGCAGCTTGTCATCCCGAGACGACAGCTAAATCAGGTCAACGCCAACCCATCAACGTCCAGCCATTGCAGCCTGGTGGGCTGGTTTTATGAGTCACGATATGAAATTATAAACAATTCTTCCTATATAATCAAAACCTTTCAACGCTCATTGCATCAGCGCCATCCCGACGCGTTCAACAGCCTGGCATTCGATACGGAATGGCGAAGAATAGAATGTTCTATCAGTCACACTAAGAGTTCGCGATACTTGGGGGAAAGTGAAACGTTGCAACTGGCTAGCACGTGATGGCGTTTTATTAATTAATATTTCCTTCACAATCATATCGCTGTCACTCGTGATGTTTAATTAAATGTGATTTTTATTGGAAGCAGTGCCTTGAACATGCAACAGCCGCTCGTGTATCCAACCGGATTGTTCCGTGCTAATTTTCATCGTTCTTTTCAATCTGGATATTTGAATAGTATTTCTTTTCTTTAAGCATGGTGCATTAGCATCTATAATGGCATCTATATACCATATTTATATTTTCCTAAAAATGTTAGTAATGCGTATACGTCCAACCATGAGAGGAAACATCTCTTTGAAAATTAATGACATGTTCAACTCTTGAATACGCACCAAGCATGCATTCTTTACAGCGGATGTCGATTGTTTTCCTTTCCAAACTCGACGTCCAAACTTGACCCGGAAACTCCGGCTTCTGGCTCAGCGTGTTGACTGACAAAACGGATCAACTGTCAGAACCTGTACCCTTGCGGACAGATGACATCATGTTTCTTCGGAAGATTATCCCAAAACCATTCCTAACAGGTCATCTTTTCGTGACCACAGTAAGCCCTTTGGAATGTCGAGATGTTGTTGGTGTTTTTATATCCTACACTAACACGGGAAACTGCCATAACGACGCCTAATTGTAGGCTAAAACTCGAAAGAAAAATGTTATATGGGAAACGGTGTATCGTCTTCCGTCTAAAATCGTCTTCCGTTTTGCCTACTGTTTGTAGCCTGAAGTTACTCGGGCCAGTGCGAGAGAAACCAACCTGCTAACGACGATAATCGTAAACGTCGTGAGACATCATGCGAAACTATGTACTTTTCTGTCTATGCTATATGAAAATTTTGCAGTCGAATCAGCATTACCCGGTTAATAAAGAAAAAAAATTAAGCGGAATTAAGCATGAATTTTTCATACCCATTTCATCATATCAAATCAATTTATTGCAAGTCTTGAACATTGTCGTCAGCAATTGAAATAATGTATTAGTATATTTGAAAACGTTAAGAAACTCAGGTAGATTAAAAAAATCTTTTCACACAAAATTGAACCAGAAAAGCATAACAAAAATATTTACTTAGTATCATTCATTGCACAAAGGATTTAGAGGATTTGTTATGAATTAAATATTTTATCATTTTTGTCACGACTCATAATCCCAAAACCAATGCAACGAGCACGTAAGTAAACAGTAAACGCAGATTCAACAGGTGTACTAGCTTTCACAAGTTGCGAAAGCACTCGTAATTGTATTCTTGTTATAAATTAAAACGAACGCGTTTTATATCGTTTGCTTTCAAAATATAAACTTTTTACAAATGAGTTCACGCTCACCAGAATGGTTGTTACACAGATTTCAGATTTTGGCCCATTGAAAATATAAACATGGCTATTTATAGTGTCTTCCAGTTAGATCTGACGAGTAATTACAATACGTCGCTCAGAGGTGCCTAATTTGACACAGTATATGAGCGTTTTTTGTCTACTTTGGACGCACACTGCTTTTTGGGGTGTTCGATTGCGTTTTTCACCGTACTGTACAGTACATCTTCTGAACTGATTTTTTTTTTCAATCCTGCTCTGATGACCCCATCTGCCAAGCGCTGTTGATAACGCCACTTAGTTCGGATGCGTGTCAGCCAGCAGCAGCCAAACAAATCACCCGAGATGTTTGACATTGCGCTGATAGTGACGTTCGCACGTTTTTATGTCAGATTATCGCCACCTCCTATTTTTATTTTTAAGCACACTCTCTTATTATGGATGGCTTGTTGATTATTTAAGTTCCGCGAACAAATCCCATCGTTCGGTGTGGCTCCTGTTTAATATACTGCTATAAATTATAAAGAAGCGATTGTTTTCGATGCTGTCGTTGCGATTAAATATGACGTTGCTAGGAATTGTGCAATCAAACAGTTCTTTAAATTATTGCCCTTGTACATATATGTAATTGATTCAGGTTATAATGTTGGAATTGTAATTTATACTTTACAAAATAATTCTACCACGGTGATGTTAAACACCGTTCCACGAAAATGGTATTCGATCAATCACCAATTTTATTCTTATACGACTCAAAAGAGCAACTCGATAAATCCAAATCTATACTGAAAAGCATCCGTTTCAGTTCCCTTCAATAACACTCGCAAGAATCAACATAATCTCCAGCATTTTTTTTCCTTCCTTTTGTTTAGTTTTCCTCTTCGCTTGTGTTGATTTCCAATTCAACTTTCTCAACCTTAGCATCTGTGCGGGGCAGCCGGGCCCTTGTGTACAGCCAACATTATTACGGATCGTCATCACTGTCTCATAAATATTCATTTTACCCTACACTTGCACCTTAAATACGCCTCTTCCACAGCCTCTCCCGCGCATTCAGACGCGGCACCCAACTACTCCCTGTCCATGAAACGTAGGCGGGCGATGGCATTCGTATGACAGTTTTTCTTTGCCAGGGTCGGGAGAAATCTCGGAAAAATACACACACAGTAAATGAAGTTACGCATCGAAGGTCCTCGTCAGGATCTTCTCCCCCGGATTTGACAGCTCTCCGACGCGCTCGTCCAGAGGTGTGTAGTTCACCAACAAAGCACCACCAGCAACCGTCAGCAACCGGGCCCGGAAAAATCCGTAACCGAGTGAAAACACACTCTCACTCTTACTCTTTGCCTACTCCGCAGCCCTTGCGCGGTGCGGTGCTGTAGATGGTTGGGTTGAAATATTGCGATCTATAAATATTTATGAAAAATGTCCTCTGAAACCACGTGCGCTTGTCGAAACCATGTCACCAAAAAACCGTTTCCCGAGCACCATGGAAAACTCCGCCGTAACCTATCGCACACTCGGGGTATCACTTTCTTCCTTTCCCTCCGACCATCGGCCTGACGGTGATGGAAACATAATTGGAATGCGTACGTGTTACGGACTGAGCAGTTATGTTTGGCAAACCTTTCAGCGTCACAGACGCGTCGAGTTTTCGCGAAACCCCCCGTCATCAGTCAGACCGTTGGTTGTGGCGACATTTTGTGTGATCTTCAATTTTCCAGCAAACTGGCTATTTATCAAAATATGTGCGCGTGTGAAAGGGCAACAAAAAGACGTACGGTTACATGACGGACGTACATTTAATGTTAAGCGCACAAATATTGTGTTTCTATTGTAAAATTAAATATTTTGATTCAATTATTATCCCCTACAATCCCTATTCTCTCGTCGTAAAGCACTGCTTCACTCACGCACTGGGAAGTTGGGAAACTAAACTATTTTGCTCTGCATACTGCAGTCTTACCGCGTAGTGAGAACAATCGGTTACTTCCGCAAAAAACGGCTGAAATCGATGGCCCTAATTACCATCGGACGATCGATGTTTACTGGATCGTTAGCCAGCCGAACAGTAGACAAGCAGCACCATCGCCACCGCGCTCCCATCCTGTTCCACCCCGTTCTACGCTTCCTGTGATTAAGCAGATTTCCCACTTTAATCCTTTCCCTCGCTTCTTCACGCGCCGGAGACGCTTCGCAACATGAACGCGAAGAGGAACGCCTGAAACGTTCGTCATCGTATAGTTTGTCTAGGGAAACGCTGAACACTGAGTTTAATTAACTGGGTTGATTACTGCTTCCGCTATTTTCCACATACCTGATTAACACGTCTGCCACCGGGCTGCGCTGTTTATAAATAGCGTACCAGCGGGCTCAGAGGCCCGGGAAAAACGGCATCCAAACGCATCGCCCTCATCGTTCGGTGGGTCTTCTCGGACTAGCGACTAGTCCGTGTTCGCCTCGGTAAGCATGAAGGCGAACAATATTTATGCGTACTCGGAGCGCCTGTAACACGTATCGTCACACCGTTTGTTGCGGATGATTTATAGAACAGCTATTTAATAGTTCTATTCGCCCAACCGCAGTTTTTGCGCTTTCACAGCTGGCTGCCGTGTACGGGGGCGTTTCGATGCTACTACGGGAGAGGCCGGCGTTATTTGTGATTTAAATTATGCTTGCACTCGTTCACGTTTAATTTCATTCCAGCTGTTAAGCCCGTATCGTTGCCGTTAATTATTTCGTTCCCATGCTATGTTTACGGGCAGGCTAAAAAGTAATCGCAATTTTTTGTATCATAATTTGTGCAACAAACCAAAATTTACGAATGCTTATCGCTTGGATGATATTTTTTAACATATGCTTTAATTAGGCGGTCAGGAAATGTATCAATCTAAGTTGTAGTCACACGACAAAGGATGTAATTTGAAATGCTATAAATAAGAAACTCAAATCTGTAGTGCATTGGGATTATCAACTGGCTTTATGTATGTTCTCATTAAACGACAGTACGAGTGCTGAAAACTTCATATCCGTCGATAGCAATAACTCAAATCATTATCGCCGCAATGCTGCATTTCGGTAACTCAATACTTTCATTCAGCAGTTCGTGCGTAAAAAATATACAAACAAACAAACAATCACACCACTACCGTTACGAGTTGCTTAACGAACACAGTCAGGGTTCCAGAACTACTCCAAACATCGAAAGTGGCCCTTGCAATACCTCGCCACCGTTTCCAATCGATTCCTTCGTCGATGGAGATAACGAGCTGACGATATAGTGATGCCCAATCGGTTGCACGGAGGCTTCGCTTAATTGAGTAGCACCAGGCGCGACTTGCTACTGATTATTCTGCTATTAATCAAAGCGTTATCGGGTGGCATACGGTCGGCCGTAGTATCACCTCCCCCCGGTTCCCGTTTTCCCACCGCAAAACCTCTCTTGACGCAATCCGATGACATAGCTGCGTCGCGATGGACGCGTTGTCACTTTGTTATCAGCGAACGCCGCGGGAACTTACAGCTAAACATTACAGGGGCCGTTGGGCTCAAACCCGCGCACCGTTTACAGCGATCAACGCACGATTTGCTCCAATGTTTGTTATTTATGTGTGCCTCGAGGCCACTAAGTTCCCCAGTAGCTTTGCTGTACGTTATTCTAATATTTTATTGTTGACTGTACAGGCAAGAGCTCTAACTAACTAAAATAATAATCGATTTAAGCAGTAAACATTCATAAACGAATCGTACGCAATGTTGTTTTGATTAGAAAATTTATGGATTTATTACATCTCTCAGGATTGTCATGTGAGTCAATCTTCCGCATACCATACTTGTTTTACTTTTAGTTTCTTTTCAACTGCCGCTGAAACATGATCCCACTTCGTTGATACGTCATTTCATATTTCGGAACATAAATGCTAAGAAAAAAAAAACAATAACAAATTTTCCATTAAAAAAACATAACAAATAATAAAAAACATGCGAGAATTCGATTAACGTCAGCGTGTGTTTCCGATAGGTAAAATAATATTTTATAAAATCATCCGTAGCAGGATAGTCTCAACTTTGCAAACGAGTGAAAACATGTTCAACTAACATAAACATAAACAAGTAAACTACAAGGAAAAAAACAGCGATTTTTATAAAAAAATAAAATTGGTTGTGGCAGATAAGAGGTTTTTAAAACATTTATCAAACTGACTCAAACTTCTCAAACTGCTATATATCAGCTATCAAACTGATCAAACTGCTATATATCAGCTAACGAAAGCCAAAGTCACGGAAAATCATAACCATCGATTGGGTTTTACACAAAACACATTATTCCAATAATTTTCGACGTTGCTTAAATAATTCAGACGACTTGAACAATTGCTATATTATTATGCAAATTAGTTTACATAGATTTACATGTCCAGCAGTTGAATTTAGCTAACCTATTTCTACATTTCGAGGCTTATACATGCTTTGCAATTTATTGTGCCCAACCTAGAAAATCTTCCAGTTAAACGTCTAACAAATGGGCATGACTTTTGATACTCTTCAATAAGGAACGAGTTCGTGTTTTGGCATATTAATTAATTTAAAACAAACAATATGGAAAGATTGATATAAAGGAGCTGCGTGCGGTCCTGTCCGATGAGCGCACTGTTGAATGATCGAAAACCTGTCAGTCAAAACAGGCCCGGCATGTCGTTTACCTTGGTCGCGCGGGCCAAACACCAGGCCTACCAGACCTAAGCAGCCAACGAATTCAGGAATCATTTTTCTTCCGTACCGTTTTAATTTTAGGGTCGTGATGGCACCAGAGAATCCTCGCAAGCGCACGCGCTTACCACTTGCGGCACTCCATGCGAATGCGGAGTTTCTCACTACCAACGCCCGGCAAGCTTTCCGCCCGCCGGTCGGCTACTTCCAGCAAGGCACCTTAAACAAAGCGTGGGTCCGGTTTGCATGGTGCTCGGTTTGTTTGATCTAAGCTTGTCGATAGCACGCAAGCGAACGTTGGACCGTGGCGTCCAGGAAACTGCGTGGAGATCGAAACAAATTGCCCCATTCCGAACACCCTGCTAAGTCAAATCAAACCAAAATCCAGCCACCCTCCACCAACAAACAGCACGTCCCCGTCTCCCCCTGCGACTAAAAAAAAACCACCACCTCACGCGCGGTGGAACTTTTCGAAACTTTCCCGCTCACCGAAACCACCCCGAAGAGATCCTGCCGAGATTGTGGCCAATGATTGATGGGACCCGCACTGAGGCTCCTCGGCAACGCATATGCCCCACCGCACTGGCTATGTCTTTTCGGTAGTGTTTGGTTTGTTATGAATGCTGCCATTTTGCATTCCCAAGAAGCTGAGAAAAGTGTTTGCGTACGGGGCAGCCCAGCGATAAGATGAAAGTCGCTGTGAAATTGATAGCTTTCGCAACTTGGCTTTCCCTTTCCCGGTCGCTCATCGGTTAGGCAACTAATCGAATTGGTTGTTATTTTCTCAACTCGGAATCCAGAATTTAGACAATTTTATGGATGATTGCGGTCAGAAGAAGCGGCCTGAGAAGAAGGTTTGACATTTATCCGGTGGTAAATATTAATTTCAAGTACGTTTTGATCAACATATCGCTTGATTTTGATGTGCTGCATTTGACAGAAGTTTGACACAGGGTTTGATGTTAGCATTCAACCCTGAAACATTTGCATATGTACTTTCGACGGGCTGCTGAATCGAGGCTGCTGCCGTTGACGTTCAATACTTCACACATGACTCAGCACCACACAGTCAGCCACGAACGTACGTGCAACCTTCGAACCACGGTGCCAGACCAGCATCCATCTGTTTGATCGATCACTCGAAGGCCATGGTTCGGGAAAATTGGTCTCACTCAAAGGACGTCCAAAACAAATTTTCAATAATCGGTAGATAAAGGGTGCCGTAGAGATAAAATCGGAGCCACCTGGTTGCGGGCTGGGAGGGAGTGGCGATGATGCTAGACGCACAAATCGTTACGGGAACGGCATTCAATTATAGAAATTGAAGCCTAGACCCACATGAGCCCACCTCCAGAAAATGTTCGAAAACCGGTCCAATCCACCCGGTACGAAGCCTATACCTCAATCGATCAGTTCGCCCAAAGGATGGGGCGTATAAGTCGATCGTTTAGCAGCGTCGTCGCCGTTTGCCACGCCAATCTGCTGTACGAGCGGGTAGCGAGCCAGAACGTGCCACCATGTACGGGACAGGAAACATCCAGCGCTCGCCACCTGCCCCAACTTTTACGGTCAAAAGAGAAAGAGGCATAAGAGGCTGATTATGCTTATGTTTATGCCCCACACACCTTGAGAAATTTTTAACATCAATCGAACACATCTCGTTTGCTTCACACCGTTTCGACAAGACCCGGAGGTTGTTGGGAGGGCGCTCGGGATGCTCCGTTGGCACTTCGTTGGGCTCCTCAACGTTTCTTTGTATGTGTTTTCGGGATTTTTTTTCCTCTTTCTGTTTCGTCTACTCACCTTCGTTTGCCACTGATTACCATGCCCAGTCCCGTATGTTTTTTTTTTCGATCTCCGCCTGCACACAATCGCGTACACTGCACTGTATACGATTCGGTATGCTTCTTTAGCATTTGTTCTTGTTGGTTTTCCGCATCAAAACATTTAAAATTCATCTTGTTAGGATGTTTTATTTATGGAGATTAGTTTATTCTCTTTTCAATCGCTTCTTTTTACTCGTGACGCGTGTGTTTCCCTCTCTCTCTCTCTGGCGCCTTTAACATTCGATCTGCCCACCCAGTGTTGCTCGTGTGATGCTGGTTCTAGGTTGAGTTTGGGAGCTCCTTCATTCCTAGCTACCCAAAGTGCGCGCGCAGCAGCCGTCACCTGGGACAGGTATTTGGCGTTTGGTTAAATAATTTTCAATTTACGTCGCAAACACCAATTACGCTGGAGTCGATTTGTTCATTATTTTCGCTGGTGCTGTTTTCATTTCAACAGTATCAACGTTATTCATTTGAAAATGGGAAAGGTGTCCTAGCGGATTGATGTAAAAAAAAACATTCTATTTACTTCTATCTTGTAGTGAAATACGCTACACAAATTAGTGGCCTACCTCATTTGTGGCCCCTGCATGGTGGGACAATGAAATTCGACCCCCATTTCGCAGACTCCTTGGGGGATAGGACTAGCAAGTTACTGCCCTCAAACATCATATCTGCTAACGAGACAACCAACCAAAGAAGGCTGTGAAAGAGAAGGAAAAAAGCGATTTAACTGCTATAACACGCATGACGCTCTAAAACAAACACCAACACATGCAACAAACGGTGCGCGCCACCATGCTGACCACAACAGGGTTCACCTCTACTACCCACCGGAACCCATGCCACCGCATACCAACGCATGTCCGACGTGCTGCTGCTGCTGCTGCTGCGGAATGGAATTGGAGATTGCGTTTTGTTTGTTTAATTTTGAACATGATTTTCTTCCTTCCCAATCGTGTTGGTGGTGGTTGTTTCTTCTTTGCCTTCCTTCGCTTCCATGCACGGTTCGTGGACTCATTCCATTCCCCGATCCATCTTCGATCAGTCCAATCGATCAGTAGGGTCATATATTATGGTTTATCATGATTTCGACTTGTGTTTCTTCGATTCTTTTTCCTCGGCGTGGTTCGGTTCGGTTTACCTTATTTTGGGGTACGGTTCCTCCATCCACGTAGCCTTCGCCGCAAGTCACATGCCGTTTGTTGTACTTTTATTCTACCACAGCGTGGTGTCTGCTACAGCAGATGAATCTCGCAGTGAGCGATGTCTCCGGTACAAGGTTCGGTGTGGAAATTATTTGTTCCAGACGAACGTGTGCTAAGCACGAAAGAATGATGACAAACGGCGATACGAGAAACACGAGGCTGCAGGAACAACCGAAATCTTGTTGTGTTTGTGGTATGCAAATGTTCACAGTGAACTTTTTTTTACACATAATTAGTATAAAATGTGTGTGCCCTGGGAGGTACAGGGCGTTTGAGCTGATCAAACTAGCAGAACTGCATAGGTGTCGAAATAAAGCTGCTTCTAACGCTGTTTATTCTTTTTTGTTGCTAAAATGCTTATGTTTAAAATTCACATTGTCCCAAACCTATCTGGTGAAAAAAATCCTATAAACAAATGGGTTTACAACGATTTGCGCCTTTCTTGTTCAATAAAAGAAAAGAAGATAAAGAAGGATCCATTTGAAAGCATTCTTCTTGCAATTTTCTTACCTGTCTTATCACAGGTAGATCGGTAAACGGCTCCATGCGTCAGCCTGCTGACCGTTGTTGTATTTATCTACAATTTTATGGTCACTCCTTCAGGCTGAAACCGAAAAGCTGCGTTTGCGTTGCGCCAGTTTAAACATCCTGCAACGCAGTTTTGCTCTATGATTTTCAATCACTTCTCAGTTTGTGACCGCTATTCATTCCATCGACAAACATTGAAGAACACACGTGGCTGCTCGAATGATTCGTCCTTCGAAAGATCGTAAGAAATATACAGCAATTTGTGAAATGTTTACCGATTGTAATTTTCCGTCTGTTTCTCTACGACACACGATTTGGAAAACGCAAACAGACAAACGTTTCAATAGTTTTATGGGTACCATAAATCGAGCTTGCACATGCAAAAGTAAATATCATTATAAATGGTTCGTATCATAAATAAGTATTTTCCGTTGCACATTTGTTTGAACGAAGGTCGTATTTGGAAAAACTAAAATCGAAAAGAAGGATCATGTTAGAACTCGAGTCGTAACAAAGGTCGAATGTACTTTTACCTGGCCTAACACATTTTAGAGTACAAACACATGCTTCACATTGAGTTTTACTCAATGCTAGCATAATTCAATTTATTTTACATTTTTGAACCAACATAAATGCTACTGTGCCTGGTAGTAGAACGCTGAAAGCTAAGCGAAGTTGAACAGTTTTTTAAACTTGAATATTCATCCTCATCACTTGCAAAAGTGTTTGGGACGAGGAGGTGGATTTTTCCTCCTACTAATCGTTCTAAAGAAACTTAACCATCGCCAGCAGCCTTCGATGCCTGTGCACCACATTCTTCTAAACACTCTTTCTGTCTAGCCAGTACCGTCTAGTCCACTACCATTAGCGCTCTTGGTATCCTCAACCCACTATAACCTGTTTTCCTACAAACTTTATCTTGCCCTTCACAGGTACCATACGGTACCATTATTTCTCTTCTATATACGACGATGCCCCAGACAGATGTATCACACGGATGTGCAATGCCTTAACAAGTCGGACAGGGCATCGTCTTTATTTGCACGGTGCACTGCAGCCATGCTGAACGGTGCACGAAGCGAAATTATTTCTCTTTAAAGGAAAGTTGAAGGCGACTGGCTTTGGCAGCCTTATTGCGATCCTTGCATGTGTTACCAGTCATGCCAGCCAACACGTTGGGTGCATCGCAGGTGTGTGTGAAAAGAGGGAGAGGCTGAACGCGACCGCATCGTATGGAAGTTATTGCGTCCAGACCGGATGCGACAAGTGAAGGAGCGGTCTACTGTTTACACATAGTTTTTAATCAGAGATAGATATAAGAGCACGCTTGGCAGATATGTTTTGTAGAGAAAAAGATGAGATGGATCGAAGGGATCGAGACACGGTGGATCTATCCGTGGACTAAATTTATCAAGTGCTATTCGCGATATTGTTGCTTTCCAAGTTCTCAACTCCTCAACCCAATGTTCAAGAATATAAGCAGCGATAGTATGGTCGGAATCATTTTTTTTTCTGTACGAAACCTGTGTAAAACGCATAGAATGTTTTAGTTGCATTTTTCTTCAGTATGCAAGTTTACACGACAGACTGTTTAAAATGCAACACGGTGCAATCTGTGCTATGCAATCGGCATCTAGAATTCATAGTGCATCGCTGCATTTCGATTTTGTTCATCGACTCCGTTCCGTTGCAGACGATGGACAGAAGTCTGTACTGCGTGCGACAGAGACCTCTGCCTAAACGAAGGACAAAGAAAGCATAGAGATTTGCTTTCTTCTGCCCACACAACGAAAATGCACATGCAAGTCATGCAGGGCTGACGGTTGCAATATCAAATTTTGTTTCGAAACATTTTGCACGCATCTTTTAAATTGTGCAGGTTAATCCACTTTCTCAACTAAAACTAACAATTGAATAAGAGAAATATGAAAAATATATATTAAAATGATATCATTATTAATATATTTCCACATACAACAAATCGACGAGGTCACCAACACGGTGCTAGTTACGTTTCTTATAATGTTGATGCAAAACCAATTTTTAAATATAGTTAAATTTTGCTCAACTTTGCACATGTGCGTGAGGTGTGGATGATTATGATATGTGTTCAATTATTTTCAAACTAAACGCATCCATAACTGATGCATCAACCCTGCAATGCTTCAAGCACGCACGACATACACACACATTTTATACGCTTTCATAATGAGCTGTACATCATGGTTGTGTGAGTGACAGCAGATACTTCTCGGGCTATCTCGACCTGTCTCTCTTTCTGCCATGTTGTTTCTTGCATTTCGCTCTGGCATTTGCAGTCGCCTTTACGCACAGTGGAAGCTAGATGATCCAAGTTCATGGTTTGACAGCTTTGACAATGCATGCGCGTATCTTTTTACTTTTACTTATTTTAGTCAACAAACATTATTCGGAGCGGGCGGTAAGATACGCTGTGCTGCTCAAAAATAAAATCTAGTTCGTGCTTCACTTTGAGCGAAACAAAACACTTTTTCGGATCGGGTCCTTCCAATCGATTAATTTTCGGATCGTGTGTGTGTAGCTGTGCTTGATTTTCTCGGCGATTCACTTGCGGCTGAGAAGTGTTTTGGTGCTAAATATTGGAGAAGTCTTTCTTTTTCGAACTTCTATTTAGTTTGCGGTGGAGTGCGGCTTAACGCTACGCTTACTGCGTTGTGTATTGTTCGTGATTACGCCAGGTGAATAACATCGGGTGCGAAGTGAATTGAACGCAAGTTGTTTTCAATTCGAGAGAATGTTTGATAGTGTTTGTGCGATTGTGAGAACGAAGAGCTGAAAATGGAGCGCACAGAACGCGCGTGATTGTTTTAGGTGAGTGACAACATGATACGTGAATTGCACGATTTAAAGGCTGTGAAATGTTTGTATTTAAGTAAGATTTTGCACCTTGTCCCTGATGGCAAGGGGGATATAAAAGAAAACACGGTCCGAAGCAAGTGAATTAAGTGAAGTCCTCTTATCGCTCGGTCTCGCTCTCTCATCCGCGGCGAAAAGGAAACGGGTGCGCGTCGTGTGAAGAAAGAATAATGGCTCCCTAGCGAGCCGCGTGGGACGTTAGTGCAAGCGAGACGGAAAAACATACAATGCCAAAGGCAGTAGTGCGTGCGAAGAAATGAGAAACCCTGGCAGAAAATGCCACTGTGTATGTGATGGGCAATAGAAATCGTGCTTGCTTCGGCGTAATGTCAACAAAGCGACACACACTCTTCGGAGCAATGCGAAACGGCTACCGCTGGGGGTTTTCCAAGACGTTTTTCCCGTGCTTCCCGTGTAACGAAAATGGAAAACCAGTGCCTGGAAAGTTCATAGTCTGAAGGATTGAACAGGAAGAAAAACTCGGACAGTGTTCTCTAATCAGTGGCAGTGATAAATGCAGAAGTGTCTTTTCAAGTTTCACGATGATTCACAAGCAAACTGTTAAAACCAAACAAGCAACGTTCATCGTGTTATCGTTCAGTTAGAAGGATCAATGAATCAACTGTAATTTTATAATGTGCCTAGTTTTTAGGTCGATCCAATCATTCATGGACGTAAAAGCCATCGGACGCGTTTCACTTAGGATTACAAAAAATCGTATCTACAAATGGAAAGCATCCCATCAAAAATCCGTAACCCCCATCCGGCAGAGCAGATGTTGCTCGATTGTTTTATGTGTGCAAAATTCAATCGATTTATTGAGAGGTATTTCGTAAATAGCTTTACGACCGAAGCCTATTCCGGTCACCTATTCCGTTCACTGCTGGTAATATGGAATAGCTTGGCTTGACAAGCATCTTTAATTCATCGACATGGATGGAGAGCTGGTGCTACAAACATTTCAAAATTTCCTTTCGTGGTCAATTTTATAACCATGTCTACCACTTGGTTAAAAGTTTCATTTATTATTCTTGGATACAGATGCTTTTGGCTCATAAAAAGCTTTGGTAGCGTTTCATGCTTTCTTCTAGTTCGTTTTACAGCGTCTTAAAGCAAGTACAACCTACCGCCTTTTTGTCACAAAGTAAGATCAAATGTTCGTCTTAACTTAAGAGCTTATGCCATTATGTGGTTTTAATGATTTTATAGGGTGATTTTATAAACTTTTAACCAAATGTCCGTGTAGCACTCTTTTATAGTTGAATTTGTCGCTAAAAATATATTCATCATTCTTAAGCAATATGAAAAGTGCTTCAATATCTAGAATCACCGACATCACATTTCATTAAACTATTTAAATACTATATGACTCTGCATCTTTGAAATGTGTATAATAAATCTTTATCACTTTTCGTTCGAAAAGTTCTTCATCAATATCGTCAGCTGGAAGAACATTCTTCACAACATGCAAATCATCTCAACGCCCGGTCGACAAATGTTGTCCTATGTTGGAAATGCAAATGAGCGCTTTGAACTCTGGCCGGCTGTCCCGACGGTACCCATCGAAAATATTTCCCACTGTTGGCTATCATGGAGAAAATTGAGAATAAAAAACAAAGCACACCACTACTTCATATTTCGGTTGTTTTGCATTCTCACAATATTGCTGCTGCTGTTGCACCTTGTCGGACCGAGCGAACAATATAGTGCGAACAAAAACAACAAACAGCCACAAAATCAACCGACAAAAACAAAATATTTCGAGTGTTTGAAAACGTCCCCATTGTCGGTGTTGGATTCGTTTCGTATGTAGAATGCACGGGTTTTCAATCGGGTCACGGATGCAGAGGGCGTACAGTCTTGCGGCATCGCAATCAACATCACCCAAAGCATGAATATTCAAATGAAGGTGTAGAGCAGCACATCCCGGAGAAAGAGGAAACCGGCAGGGAACCTTAGTGCAGTCTAGAATAATATCGTGCAGTGCACTTTTGCTACCCTAGCCTTAATTGTGCGACGAACTGTGCAAACACGGAAACTGGAGCATGGCTTTTTTATCAGCGAAAATTAGAGTGCCTATGGCATATTGATCTTATGCGAGTTTCTTCTTCCATACTCTAGCAGATCTACCCGAAAAGTCCATTTTTCAAGGTGAAAAGCAAGATAAGTTGCTTTGGCAATTTATTCCATTCCAGTCCACTGCCATGACACGGTCTTATGCAAAAAGCCAACTATAAAACGACCATCGCGCGATGTACGTTTTATGTGTTGTACGGAATACATCACCTTAGTCTTCTTTCACCACAAATGTGGTATACCGAGTTCGATTGATTTGCAAATGTTGGATGTCTTCCTTCGTTTAGTGATCATCCTTAGTCTCGAATTCAATCGCCAATCAATCGCTTAGGCACGGCAGGAATATTTATTCCGTACCGTTTCGTGGACGTGTTTGTTTATGCTCCGTTTTGTTCGATGCCGTGTTCTCTGAGCCAGCCAATGCCCGCTTGTCGATGAATTTCAAATTGGAGATATTTTAATTCAATTTCAATCATGCGCTGGTTTGCTGCGTACACCTTCTGCCTACCAATTGGCGCTAGGCAAGATGGTGGGGTGGCGAACAAGGCAAGACCACAAGAATGACACCTGGCAAGTGTGGAATATTCACCAAACGAGAAATTAAACGCAGTATACAAATGCTCTACTATCGGGGCATTTCGTGAACATGTCAAATTTAAAATAACTTCTGGCAAAAGCAGTAATTCATACTGCATCGGAACTTGAGTCAAACAAGCGAACGACATTTGTTACACTCTCACATGTTGTTTATCTTGGTTTACCTTACTTTTATCTTTATCGTGCATCAATCTTGATCGCCCCGGTCATCGCCTTTTCGGTTGGACTGTACAGAAAACGGCACTGATGAGCAATGGGGCAGGGAACGAAATACCACAACGATAAAAGAAAATCATCGTACGGGCAACACAAAACGACCGGAAAGTTGCGCCTGTTTGTGGCCAATTCGCACACCGTGGACGTTGTGTTTATAAATAGATGTGCACCACATTAAATCATGCCCGTTAAAATCTTCTCCCCTGCCGGGCTGCCGGGAATGAAAGCAGAATTAATCGCTGACCAAAGGAATGTGTACATAAAAAAACTAATATAACGAATTGAGCAACTGAAAGACGTTCCAAGGCATTGTAGAAGACGGTTAGTTCTAGCCGGCGAGAAGCAATAGATGTGGGAAATGGTTTGGAATGGAAATTCCTTTCCACTCACCGATAGCAAATAACCACAAAATACAAGATGGTACAAAAATGTGTCCGTAGTGCATTTTTTTCGAAATAAAAACAGAAATGGAAAGGATCGCGATCGTTAACGACGGCTGACTGAATAGATTCGACTGTTGATTCACTAAACAAGAGGAATAAATTCATCGCTGGTTACTACCACCAACCGCCCCAGGCGAGCGAACTGGAAAAGTGCGCACCGTTGTTTTGGAAGTAGTTTATTTGTTATTGTTTCAAGCCCCATGGTTTCCTAAACGTACGCGGGGAATTAAACAAAAAAGCGCGAGAGAGAGAGAGAGAGAGAGAGAGAGACAGAGAGAAAAAAAAAATCAGTGCCGCATGCAGCATTAGGCTGTAGGGCACAACTAGCGAAGCATTTCAACTACTTGACGAAACGAAAATTTAACGAGCACAAATTTACAGTTCTAATGAGCTGAACTAATTTTTTAACCCTTTTTTCTTTCTGTTTGTCTCGGTTTGCTCTCCGCTTTCGGTGGTGGAGATTGTTAGCGCTCGTCAGTCTTATTTTGCGATTTTTTTTCTCTGTCTCCTTCTAGTAGTTCTGGAAAAGTCACTCAACTGTAGCACTGTGGCCGGCGTTGTGATGAACAGCATGAAGCAATCGCTGCTGCTCAGCACAACACGCGCTTGAACCTGGCCGGAGCCTGGTTGCCCCGAACAAATCTGTGCGTTAGTGTGCACGCGCATTGCCATTGAATCATCAACTTACAGAGGTATGTAATAGTACGGAGTAGTTTTGTTGTATGTAGTATATAGTAAAGCTTCTTCCGCTGTTTACTTTAAACGAATGAACGGGCCATAAAGCACGAAAATCAATCGCTTAAATCATTCTATAAACATACGCTCCACGTGATTGTTAATTACGTGTGGTGTTGGTGGATGCACCCGAGAAATGGCACCGGTTACCGAGAATTTAAAGTTAGCCTAATTAAATCAAATGTTCCGCGAACCGTGCGGACCATGGCAACGCGGGAAGATGTTACTTACTCAGAGGACGTCCGTCCTCTCCGAAACCTCTTCCGCTGACGACTCATCTCATTAGCAGATTATCCACAACACGACTGACCAAGCCAACCGCTCTGCAAGTGTGCTTCTGCGTTTTGGGGAAAGATATTACCTTTGGGCGAAGGGACGGAAATTGTGCTCAAAATGCAAACAAGCCCAGCCCGCCGGCGGCCAACAATCCAACGACGGAGTCACGCGAAGAATTTGTTCCGGTGGCTCTTTCGCTTCCCAGTCTTCCGTTCCATCGGAGATACTCGCAACGTAACCCTATCGGGCATGGAAGAGAAGGGGAGAAGGTTTAAAATTATATCATGGATTGAAAAGTTTGTTTTAAAACTTCCAGTAAATTTGTAATTAAGCTCGATTCTATATCCTCTAGAGGTATAATCGGGGACAGGCGTACGGTGTACGAAACAGCTTGCGATACAACTACATACTCATATTACCAACACTTATCAATCCTCTATCAGATCGCTTCTTCACTGGAGCTTATTTTGTTGTTGTGGTCATGATCAGATTCTTCTTTCACCGGCAACCTACTCCGAATGGTGGCCGGATTCTTGCGAACTCGGCTACTCACGCGAAGATCGCCAGTTGTTGATATCATAAATTTTCTTCAATTCTTTCGGTTCTGTTTGTTTTTCCTCCCGCCGCGACGGGTTTGGGGAATCTGCTTTGCGAACATTATGCTGCCTTTCTGGCAATGTATTTATGCTGACCGCGTTCAGAGCACCGCCCCGGGGAGGTTGTTCGATTATAGGAAAAATAAATAAAACACAAGGTGGTGGAGCACGGGACAGAGCACGGAAGAGAGCGCGGAGACCGTCGACGTGTTTAGTGATTTTTGTATTTCGCCCGCAACGATCGATCAGCCCGCTGCATATCTTTATGTTGGACACGACGACGATGGTGAAGATGCTTTGATGGTCACACTATTCAATGCAAGGTTTGTTTTGCAATAGCTGATTGTGAGGCTGCATTTTCTTGTTTTTTCGTGTGTGATTTTAGGATCAGATAGCAAACACTGCGATATAAATATTTCTATTTGCTATCGTGTATCGTCGAAAAAGAAGATGCTAAGAAAACGTTTCATTTTTTGTCGCAGGATTGAGCGATAAATACGCCTCAGATTTAAGATTTCAAAACAAAAAACCATAAAGGTCTTTTACAATTCTTTTAACTATTATTTAGACGATCATGTATTGGGTTTAGGTTAATTCTATTGTGTTAAGACAGCATACAATGTTGTGTAGAGAATGTGTGATACACTTATCTCACTTATCATTCTCGCGGAACAGTCGGCCCTTGACTTCTGAAGCAAATAAAAATCAAGATCCTTAATTCCACTGCAAAAAAAATATTCATCGGTCCCTAGCCCCGCCTGTTCCAATCCGGGCAGCATGGTTCGGAATGGATGGATCGTTCGGATGACTTGTTTCCACTTGCCGCATTCCATTGCATTTTCACGGTGCAAGTGACTGAAAGCAGCCAGCATGATGAAACTAGTCGAAACGGAAAAGGAGCACTATGTAAATCACTCGCAAATAGCTGCTCAAGAGCTTCTCCTCGTACACATTCCACCGTCAACGCGCTTTAGGCGATGGTGTGAAAGCAGTCTCACTGAGAAAACGAAACGAACACGAAGAATAAATGTGCGATTGTACCTCCACACCCGGGTGCGTGTGTCTTCGCTCACACAATTCTTCCGCGACATGGCACAGAGTGATCTTCGGGGCCACTATCTGAACCGTATCAAACGTAGTTCGCGTCGGTTCAAACTAATTTAGAAAGTTCATCGCCGGAAAGCATCCGTACAATTTGGCACATTCATTACACCCATTGTTGTCGTGGGCACAAACAATCTCCTTCCCCCCTCTCCTTTGCTCTTCCCTCTTGGAGGAGGGAGGTGGATGCGCTAGTGTGGAAGTGCATTTTCTCGTTTTCACCACCTAGTTATTTCTACGTGTGCTTTCGAACCTACTACCGACGATGAACCATCACCGGAAAATCGCACCAAAACATCATCTCCTCCACGACTCATTCACATGCATACACACACACTCACACCCTCTGTCGGTCGATGGGTCCGTGGAGGAACTTAAACATGATTGTGGCATTCGACTCTGCTGCTCCAACCGAGCTTCGGCTAACCGCTCCGGAAGCATTGACATGATGATGGAGTATGCAAAAGAAACACGATGAAAATGAGCGATTTTTGCCTTGCTTGTTCGGTACTGCTGAACGCATCGGAACGAATTATATGCGGATTTTACACGGAGTATAGCGACTGAATTCACGTTCCTATTTGTTTGTTTTTCCTGATGTGCAAAAGAATCGCACACACTAAGCGTATGGTGATGCCTTCGCTCTCTTTCTCTTTCCCTGCAGCCGGCTGATTGCGAACGTTGCAAAAAAAAACATGATACATTTGTGGAGTTTCGCAGACGATTGTTTTTACACTTGCGATAAGTTATACGAGAGGTATCGTGGAGCACGTAAGGATGGGATAGTGCTAGAGTGGCCACACCTATTTAAAAGAATGTGAACAGCTCCTTCACGAGCACAGACAACACGTTGAAAGCGCTCCAGCGATCATTTGGGCAATTATTCGGAAGCACAACGGTAATTATTTGTTGAATTTATTGTTATCATCAATACGTAAGTTAGTTAAATATTGATGTTGTGCCGTTTCACGCACGTTGTTAGCCACACCTCGCGTCGATATTGAATTTTTTTTTTGAATTCTTGAATAGCGGTGAAGACTGTGAAGATTTTTACGTTGTATTGGTCAGGCATTATGAAAGAATTGAAATATGTTAGGAACTTGCTACATAGAGGCTACAATTTTCCGCTTTATCTGAACATAGATTAAGCAAATGGGGTTAACCCTTAAAAATTAATTCAATCCACATAAATTATACGATCTTTCCCTCCCTCTCGGAAAAGAGGCTTGCGAAAGAACAATTCCACACCAACCAACGCCCATAAATACATCATTTGCGGCGTACGCATTTAAGATATTTGCTTTATTTGCAAACATGCACGCCAAATGAAAACAATAATTACATGCATACACAGCAGGCGCACGCACATGCACATGCTTATCATCACCTCATTCACTTTTTTTCGGTTCTTTTCCCCCGTTTGCCCTCAGCTCCGGTAAATTGTTCAATTCAATTCGCTTCAGTTGCAGTGGGCTGCACGAATCGATGAAGAACGAGAGAGAGGGAGAGAGCGCGAAAGCGGAAAGATCGTAAATTATTTGCCGATTTTCATCTCCGCTACTGCGCACCGATGGTTCTTTGCGTTCTTTTGAGTGTGCCTTCGGTTCCTTGTACGCTGGCTGGGAGGAAACTGCACGCACTTGCATATGACCGCTGTTTCTGCTGCTGCAGGCACCGCCGCCTACCAATCTCGGTGCAAGGTGCACATTTGGCGTTGATGGACGTAAAAGGGGTTCTTTCAACAACCGATCCCTCAACAAGGATCTGCACTGCCCTATGGGCGTTCTAAAGCTGTCAGCGGGGCTTTCTTTTTACATCGTACGCTTACGTGGAAGGGAGAAAAATAATGTTATCCGGTCAACCAAGCCAACATTCGTTGAACAATTGAGTTTATTAATAAAAATTGAAAAAATGACATCTTAAAAAAAGACTATAAAAATAGTAAAGTAAAAGTAAAAAATTTAAATAAAATTGATTAAAGTATTGATGAATGAAATATTTTTTCTAAATATAGAATTTGAAACTAAAAGCCCGCTTCAAATAGGACGACATGTTTTGTGGGTTTAGATCTGCTAGTCTTTCCCCAGCTTTCAAACGAAAGTTTTGGTCTTGCTTGATGATTTCCGTTAATTTTGAAAACATTATTTCGCTTTTGACATTTTCTAGTCCTTCCTCGGAACGGTAGCAAGCACTGCTTCGCTTTTCGGCTGGTAGATTTGCCTCGGAATTATCTGAGAGCAAATTTAACAATGTACTCTTTTACGTTATCTGAATAATTTTTTTTCGAATGTTCAGTTCTTTGCCAGGTTTTGACATTCTTTATGAGATTATTTAAATGATAGTTTTTTGTGCGTTGTTCATTAATCACGTCTGAATAAAAGCTATTCCTAATTGAATCACACACTACCAGAACAGCACATTTCACGGTGTCGCAAACGATATCTCGAACCCGGCAAGACGTCTCGAACGAAATCTCACTCAAACAAAAAAAAAATACATCGCCTGCTAACGATCCTTTTCAACGCAGCTGACTCGTACAGAGTTTTCGCGTGTGTTTTGTTTATGCATATGCCTCCATGATGCAAACACATATACACAGACTGGATGCCACACACCACGACCAAGCGCGACGGAGCAACGTGCAATCATTTCTCACTCCAATTTTATCTCCCACCGTCGCAGCGCAACGTCGTCGTCGTGTTCCACAACGGGGACCCACGGCACAGCCGGTTCGACCGGATTGTTGTTGCTGCCGTACCGAGATTGCCGTCTGCGTCAAGCGCAAACCGTTCCGCGTTGCCCGGCGGTGCGAACGAACCGCGAGCGTGCAAGTCCCGGGACGAACGGAGCTTGTTTATGCTGATGATGTAGCTGATGATGCTCATGATCGAGCACACGTCGCACCGTAGTCGTCGCCCCATCGTTTCCGGCGGCCCGGTTTTCGCTCCTGTGGCCGCCAAGGGTGCTAACGAAAATGCTAAAACAAACGACGTGTAATGTTTGCATTACTCATTCCCCCACGGCGGCGGCGCGTACGCGCTCCACCGATTATCCTCCACCATCTCCCCGGATGCTTTCCTTCGCGCGATCGCGCCTGTCATTTCCAAGGCTGCAATTGGTCTCGTCTTCATCTCTTTCTCTCTCGCTCTCTTTCACTTCTGCTCGAGTCATTCGATGAAAAATTAGCATCAAATCAACTGTGAAGAGAATAACTTACCCGACCTTGTCTTCCCTCTCTGGTTTAGTAGCTCTCTGGTTACCCACCATTATGGGTAGTTTCTCGAATGGCTGGATTTAGCCCTTGGTTGCGGCCCGTACCTCGGTGGAAGTCCTACCGGGGATGCTTTGTTTTTGGTAATCCAACCAATCCGTGAAGCATTTTTCTTTCCACAGCCCGTTGTGAAAATCAATCGCTCCATTCGTTCGGGACAAAACGGTTTATCCCAGTTCCGTGCCTGCTGCTGCTGGAGTGGAGTTGTTGGTTGTCATAATATTTGATCGTCACTGCTCATTCAAGAGCATGCCCGATCTTAGCGTAGCTTCTTGAAGCGCGCCTGCTCCTGCTGACAATGGAGTTAATAAATGGCTGACATTTATCAAACAAAATATCATGTAAGGGGCAGGTCGGAAAAGAAACGAGCGTTCGCGAACGAAATACCGAACCAACAGACATTGTAAAAGACAGACCGTTTTCAAAACAGATAAATCTCGCAGTCCGTCGCATGTGTACACGCCAAACACCTGAGCATAGCTTACATTTTTCCCGTAGCGTTACTGTACAAGGTGCTGATTGCACGGTCGGTTTCTACAGTCGGGCACGGCTGTGGGGATGCAGGAGATGAAAGGAGAATGGCAAAACATGAAAACCAGGACATCGCCGACACCGACGACGATGAGCTGGGATTGGAGGATGTTCACCGACGGGTGGTACCCGTAAACTTGTTCGTCCAGTCCAGGTTGCGGTACTCCCTGAGGGCAAGAGAAGTTAAACGAGGTTGAATGATGCATACCAATTTGAGGCTTCGCAGGTACGCACACACCGCTCGGTACCTTGTTTGTCGTCGTGTTTAGAGGCCACCAATCCCAACAGCATGGGGTGCACGTGGAGCAGAATTTCCACCCATCATCATATGCTGGCTACGAGTGTACATCTCGATGTACGGCTAGGCGTAAAATGTGTTCCATGATCCTGGTGATCCGACGAATGGACTACAAACTACGGAAACAGGTAGAAAACAAAAACACACCGTATGACATCCAGGATATGACCAGTTGACTGACGACGCCTCTCGCTCACGGCTGTAATACCAAACGCGCCGTTTGTCGCTGCTGAACCCAACTTGTACGGATGAACCCCACCGTGCGCGGCTTCGATGCCCGGTTAGGTCCGAGCAGAATAAATAAAACAAACACCACGGCACCAGCAGGGGAAGCCCTATACCAGGAACCTCGAATGAAATCAGATATCCTTTAAACGCTTTGCCCTAGACGGGAGCGGGAGATGCCTTGGGAGGGGATATCACGGCGGGGAGAGAACGAAGGCCCGCGTACGAACGAATCCAAAGAGGTCTTACGCGCGCAGCAAGCGAGCATATGCTGCAATGTTCAACAAGCAGCGTGTCGTGTTTGAAAGACAGACATCAGACCAAATACATCTCACAGCATTTCAGCGGTTCTCGTCTTTCTCTCGTCTCTCCGTCTCCAGGCAGCAAACAACATGAACATGAGCATATAAACAGTGCGAAGACGAGCGATGTCGCCGTACCGTGCGTTCCCCGGAGATTTGTTTCTCGCCAAGGGATCTTCCGCCGGTGTTGTATGTCCGGCCACGAAGACCACGGACCAGCACGGAGCAGGCGGCCCTCCTGCTGTGTGTGCGTTCAAGTAGTTAAACGAAGGCGTCCCGATCCTCCCGAGTGCGATGGCGGGCGTCGTCCACGACGGCCGAATCCCAAGCACATCAGACAAGACGCCTCTGCGGCGCATTCCTACTGGCCAGGCACCAGGCCGTTTGCGTGTACAGGTTTCTTTTCATTATGCGTTTTTTTCATGCGCTTTGTTTTACGTACTGCAGCAACAGTGGCAAACCGACACAATCTCACCCGGTCATGGTGTGTTCTCGGTAGTGTCAGATTTGTTTTGTTTTGATTAAATATTCATTTTATCCTCCCGTTCGTGTTTTTGGGGTTTTGCATCGCTCATCTTTGCCCGTTTGATGACCATTCGCTTGCCCGTTGTTTTACTGCAATGTTGTAAACTTGCAACGGGGTTGCTGTGTAATACGATAGAATGAAGGATTGTGATAGTATGTGATACACCATTAAAGGAATGCCCATTTTAAGTCCAAAAGCTTATCGGCCCATTATTAAGAGATCGTGGCACGATACTTATTTGGATTATAGCATTACTTTTTACATGCACAAAGTATGGTAAAAGTTTTCCCTTGCGTTCCTCATTAATAACACACATATACTCCATTCTTCTGCTTACCATTTTTATGATTTGGGAGATGATTTGATCACAAAAATCGTCCGAAAATAAATTATTTCGACAATGAAATAAATAACTTGCCAACGACGGATTTAATTTCCACTTCCTACGCGATGAGTTTTACCGCGGCTGAGACATGTTATGATGAGACGCTGGTTATAAATTGTAGAAAATATCGTTATTGAAATTCTGGTATACTGATACGATCGTAAGAAACTTGGAAAGAAGCACCGCGGCGAAAAATCGCTGCCGGGGAAGATTGTTCCAGGAAACGGTGTTGGACGGAGCAACAAACCAGCGGGCGAACTAACTTTTTTCTCCGTTTTTTTTATATTTTGGAAATCTGATCCGAGACCCATCGAAGCCAAACGATGGTGGTAGGAGAAGCTTTGAAGAACACCCTCTCTTCCCCTTGGACGAGAAGAAAGACTCACGCGAAGGTCGACCGTAAAGAAGATGCCGTGCTCAAAACTGGAGAGGAGTAGAAATATCATTCCACCCAAAGCAAGCCACACACCACAAAGCGAGGAAAAGAAAAAGATCAATTGCATCCACACA
>JXWZ01005516.1:0-13204 GCA_000956215.1 Anopheles farauti No. 4 | reverse complement strand
ATTTGTATCGTTTTTCTTTTTCTTTATCAAAACAAAGTCGAAGAGCACGGCTGTGTGCGTCGTGTGTGCTGCGTCGCGTTTTCCACTGTGTTTTTAGTTTTTAGTTTTTAGTGCGAGTGCGTGTGTGTGTGTGATCGATTAGTTTGTTGAATCCCCCCTCCCCAAGGGAAGGACGACCGTCGGGCGGAAGGAACTGGACTGTCTGCCGGGAACTGTGATTGTGTCTTCTGTTAGCTTCCGGTTCCGGACGGACACGAACGGGAGCAGGAGGAGTAAGGCTTTCCCGTAGTTTTGCTGTCTCTTTGAACCGATTGATTGGGCCCCCATCCCAACATTTCGATTGGGGCAGCAGAAGGAAAGATTACAAATCAGCGCAATGAGCTTCTTGTTGTAAGTACTCAACCGTATCGTGTGCCGTCGGGAGGTGGGTCATCTCCCAGTACCTTATTTATACCGTGTTTGTCTCGTTTTTTTTCATTTCCTCTCACCTTCCGCAGTCGCTCGAGCAAAACATTCAAACCAAAGAAAAACATTCCGGAAGGCACACATCAGTATGATCTTATGAAACATGCTGCCGCGACGCTCGGCTCTGGCAATCTACGAAATGCGGTGCAACTTCCCGACGGAGAGGACCTCAACGAGTGGGTGGCGGTGAATAGTAAGTGTGTTGCCATGGGGATGGGATGGGTGCTACTAAGATTAACTATTTGATCAACACATGGAGCAAAGATCAAAATGGTTTTGTTCATCTTATGGAAACTGGGAAGCAACTCTAAAACGTTATTGCTCTTCCAAAAAGGGAACCACTTAACGTGCTCAATTACCGTAGCCCATTGCGGAACCGTATCTCTTTTCCGTGCCAGAAACCTAACAAACACACGTTTTGCTGAACGTGTCCATCGTACCGCGAATTGATAACTCGTTTTGCGATAAATTTAACCCTCGTCGTTCATTATCACTCGTCACACGTTGTCGTCCGGACGGTGCTTGTCTTCTTCATCTTCGTCTGGCAACGTGCAGTCAGCGCCGGTAATGCTCTCTCACTCTTCTTATGCTCTCTATTTTTAGCGGTAGATTTCTTCAATCAAATCAACATGCTGTACGGCACGATCACGGAGTTCTGCACCGAGGATTCGTGTGGCATCATGTCGGCCGGTCCGAAGTACGAGTACCACTGGGCGGACGGGCAGACGGTGAAGAAACCGATCAAATGTAGCGCACCCAAATACATCGACTACCTGATGACGTGGGTGCAGGACCAGCTGGACGACGAGACGCTCTTCCCGTCCAAGATCGGTGTGCCCTTCCCGAAGAACTTCATCAACATCGCCAAAACGATCCTGAAGCGACTGTTTCGCGTGTACGCGCACATCTACCACCAGCACTTCTCCGAGGTCGTCCGGTTAAGCGAGGAGGCGCATCTCAACACGTCGTTCAAGCACTTCATCTACTTCGTGCAGGAGTTTAACCTGATCGACCGTCGGGAGCTCGCACCGCTGCAGGATCTGATCGATAAGCTCATCACGAAGGACGGTCGATAAATGTGTTCGTGCCCGTTCCATGTATCTGCACATACTTACGCTAAGGGAGGGGTGCCCGTGTTGGCAGTAGGCGCCCTGATTCATCCTGACCCGTCGTGCGGTTCGGTCGCACCACGGACTCTACGCATCCTCCGCCCACTCACTCACTCACTCGCACACGGAGCCCACCTCTTCCCGTTTCTCAGAGTATACCTGCCTCCTTCACCCCTCCGCCGGGCGCGCGATATCACTCACGAAGCTAATTTATTTCTTTTATCGCTATGATGTTCTCGAATGTTTTACGTTTTAATTAAAATACGATTTTAATGTTAAGCTTTGCGCGCCGATGGGGACGCTTTTTCCCGCGTTGCAAAAATCAATCTGGTGAGCTTAGGGCGATCTCGGGTGTGTTTATGTGTGTGTGTATGTGTGTGCGTTGGCGTTTTATGAAAACGCGTCGCATTGTGTGGTCGAACTGTGTAGTGCGTGTGTTTGCACGCATCCGTGCTCGTGTACATATAAATATCGTTGATCAATCAATACCTCCCGCGCTTTAGCTTTCTGTTACTTGTACGCTACAGTTGTGTTCCGATTCCGCGTTTCAAGACATAGGAAACATTTAGTTTTTCAATTCAACGGCTGGTTCTTGCCAGTAAACGGTGGGCTACATGCGTACTATCCGCGCTATCCGATCGGGAAAGGAAACAAGTCTGAGCGGTCATATGTTGTATGTGTGCAAATAAGTTGAAGACAGTTCCCCATTAGTAAGGCAGAAAGGAAATCTACTTTACCCAACGATGAGGACAGGTTTTGTGAAAAAGAGAGAGAGAAAATGTGTTTGTGTAAAATAGTGCAACCGTATATGTACCATTACTCCCCTAATACTGAAATTTATACCCAAAAAAAATACCACCCAATCATGCCAAACGAATTGCGTTTCGCAAAACATTTTACGATGATGCACACCACCAGGTACTAGGTCCACTTTGGACGTTTTTTGTAGTGCGTGAGTACGTGTTTGGCTAGTATGTTACTTCAGAATATGTAACCAAGGCAGGGACATAGGTAGACAGAGAGAGAGAGGCAGAAAGAGAGCTGGAAGTCAGCTTCCCTGCGGTGAGCTCTGCGGAAGCAAACTTCTGTCGGGAGGAATGAGACCGGATATGCTAAAAGCAGCAGCTACAATGACTGACGAAAGCAAAAACAAAAGGCACAGGGGCAGCAAAAGGAATGCAATCGATGATAATAACGTCGTAGTGGGCACGGATCGTACGCCCGTCACCATCGGCATCGGCTCGGAACAGTAAAAACATAGCTTAATGGTCGAAACATGCATGATTTCAGATTTCAAAATTAAGCTTTCGATAAGCGGGACCGAGCATTCGCAGCGTGCGTTGGTGGCACGCCAACAACACGATGACGGGGTTGATGAGCACGAGATGTGAACGCATTAAAAGTACGATAACTGTAGATTTCTTTTAAAAGTGACGCCGTGTTTAGTTTCTAGCCCGCGTGAGCGAAAGAAAATTGCACTCGGCTAATCTGCTGGTACTAGCGATCATGACCATAGTCAATTGTATTTGAAATTGCTTGATAAGAGCAATGAAAACGGGAAGCTATCGGTTGATCAGGAGGCCATGCATGCATGATAACAGGCGAATGATTGATTAACGTATAGGCTAAACGGTAGGCATGTGGGTAAGTAACATTGTATATTGTAAAAGTAATAGCTTACTGGTGCGTTACAAGCGAATTATTCTTTTTTATATCGAGCTTGATGAAGGGCATTCCTCTCTCACTGCAAATGTGCAATTGATTGTATGGTGACATGAGTAATGAAACTTCCCTAAGTATTATGATACATTAGCCATTCTATTGTGTAACCTACATCTTAGTCCTTTTATAAAATGCCTTCCACTCCTACCCCACTTCCATTCACACATGAAACAAATTCTCCTCCATTTTCGCGAAAAACTGGGCATTTGCCAGCACCGTTTGCTTCCAGTACTCGGCAAGCTCGCTGTAGCTTTCGCCATTACCTCCCAACTCCAGGGGCAGCGTGATCGACTGATCCAGCGTTGAACCTTTGCGTGAGATAATAACCCGCTCGCGCATCTTGGGGCTCATAAAACTCCTAAAACAAATGTATTTCTTGAAATGGCTGCAATAACTGTAATGCATATTACACCACAATAACACACATACCTAAACACATTCAGCACAATGTTCACGTGCACCGGTACGTTGACGAACTCCAGCAGCTTCGGCTTGCAAGGATAATTCTCCCAACTTTCTACCGATCTAAGCAGGCGGGAGAAGATGATCGTTGCATTATCGCAGCGTTATGTAATGCGCAGGTTGAAAGGCCTCCTACTTACTTCTTGATCATGGCCGGCGTTAGTTGCAGTGCGTGCCCGAGCGTGACACCCTGCATATCGAAAATGGCGACCACACCTTCTATCGATACCGTCTCGTCGAGGTACAGGAGCAGATCGAGTATCATCTTGTCCACCTTAAACACGTTGTCCTGTTTGTGCTTGGACGGATTGTGTGCGGACGTCCGTACGATCACGACTTGACGATTCAAGGCGTCCTTCTGGTGCAGGGGAAGAAACACTCCGATGTCCAGCAGCTCCTGAATCTCCGGTCGGTTAGGATCGCGATTTGTGAACCACTCCGTTAGTTTCTCCCTGTTCTTGATGAATCTAGAAGAGAAGACGGAAACGAGATGATTATGTTATTGCTACATCTGTTTACCACCAGCGACTGGATGATTCTGTGTGCCGCGTAATACTTACGTCATTAGCTTTCGCTTTGTTTTATCCATGTTGTACTTCGTTGTCCGTAGGAAGTACAAAATCAATTTCGATTCCTCTGGAATCTCGAGGTCGGGTCGTTCGTCTAGTAACCATTGCTTAATTGTGGCGATACTACTGGTTCGTAGCTCTGGCGTTTCCTCCACTCCGTTTCCAACGCACACCGTTTCACCGGATTTCATGATTATTTGCCCACTTTAACACACCATTGGCGAAAATGAAAAACTGATCACACAGTCCACTAGACTGGAACGACGCGCTCCGTATTCGCACCAGACGCAACAGGTTCTAATCTGAAAGCAATAACCCACGACACTGGGCAAGCTGCTGCTGTTCTGCGGTGGACCAATCCGAAGTACTATCGGGAGGCCAACTTGATAACGGCTGATAACAAATGGTGCTACAACAAACCTCAATTAATTATGACGCTTAGACGCACAACAATAAGGAAATTTTCACCACTGCCAGTAACTGTGGACCTGCACGGTGTGGCAAAACGTACCTTTTATTCACACAATATTGAGCAACACGTTTCGGGGCTTGCTACCTAGATTTGAACTAGCGAAGCTTTTGTAATACGCAATCTCCTCTACACAGTTTCATTCCGTGCCAGTCAGCTGTTTGACATTTGTTTACACCAGGGGTGTCAAAGAAACAAAAAGTCTGTTTCCATATTAAAAGAAACAAATATGTCATAATGATGATTGATTAATTTTCTGTGCGTAATTAATGTGTTCACCATGTGTACAAATACTCTATACGTACCAAATAATGTGGTTTTCGAATTTTCTTTCATACATGTTTGACAACCCTAAATAGCAAGAATGCCGATGTTTTGGTATTGGTGTGTACGTCAAATCAAAACAATTTTGACTGCACTAAAAATTTGTAAAGATTAAGCGATATTGTTTCGATTTTTGTGTTTTAAATCAATGTATTGACTGCACGTGGGAAAAAACACGTTTTTCATCATTAGCGACAAGTGCATATTTTAGATAATTGCAGTACATTTGTCGTAAAAACGGATCATATGTGTGAAAGTAACCGATTGTGCAAAGAATTCGATGATTCATTGCGTGTCGTTCTGATTCAAGGCAATCCGGACTAAATGGCTTGTACTATCTGTACAAAATCGTTTGGATTTTTCAACAAGGAAGTAAGAAATATCCTTAATTAGCAAAGTTCAGTAAAGTAGTGCTTTTTATGTTCCAATTTTCAGCATGGATGTCCGGTGTGTAAGTTTTCATTCTGTTCAGGATGTTTGAAATACAAACTGGTGCGCGATGGAAAGAAACTCAACGTATGTTTGCGCTGTTCCAAGCTCACCAATACATCGGATCCTCCCAAAGTGGAACCAAATCCAAAAGCAACTGTAGCATCGCAAAGTGAATCAGCAACAAAATCCAAAACGAGCGAAGCTATTCCGCCCTTGCTTGACGATCCCGTACCAGACGAACCAACCGAAGATGATCTTATACGAACCAAACTGAACGCACTGAAAGCAACCGATCCAAATGATCTGCAAACAACCGATCCGAATGCACCGGCAGCTACCGGCAACAACGACGACATTGAAAGAAGGTTAGCCGCTCTAAAAGGCGTCGAGTATAAAAACTACAAGGATGCCTCCAAACGTTTCATGGCGCCAGACAATCGAACAGAGGAACAAAAGATACAAGACCTTCTCGGACAATTTGTGGAGGAAACGAAACTTATCGAAGTGATGGACAGCAAGCGCCTAGAGCAAGACGAAGAGATAGCAAAGCGTTTAAATGCTCTCAAAGAAACGCCCACGGATGGAACGAACCCTACCGGAAGTGGACAACCATCTCGTCCAGCACTCCCGGACAGTGATTCGGACGAAGGATTGACCGACGAGGAATTGGCCCGAAAGTTAGCTCAGCGATACGCGGAGGAGGGCAAGCTGGAGGCAAAGCTACACCCGGAAAGTGCACTGGAAGAGGAACTTGCAACTCCAACAAAACCGGACGGGGAGGATCCACTGCCCTGGTGTACCATCTGCAATGAGGACGCGGTGCTGCGATGCCGCGGATGTGATAATGATCTGTACTGTCGGGCGTGTTATAAAGAGTTCCACTACGACGAAGATCCCGAGGAGCATCGAACGGTTCCGTTCAAGGGCGGCAAAAAGGTGTGAGAATGTGTGAGAATGATTGATAAACAATAAAGAATGTCATTCATGTTGAAAATAAAACTTAGCCAAATTACTTAGCTTCTGCGGGTTAAGTTTATTTCGATACATTGTACGAAAACCCAGATTACAGATTATGTGAATAAAATGAAAAATTTGTAGTAGAGAAAAAAAAATCGGAAATACATTCGCAGAAAGTAGGCGGCGTATTACGGCCTATTCTTCTTCCTGAGTAACTCTCCTTTGCTGATGCTGCGGTGCGGTGCTGCTGCTGCTATGGCAGGAAAAACAGCCGCTTGCTATAAACTCCTCACTGTTTCTTAATAGTGTCAATGCCTTACTTGCCAAACACGTACACACTAAACTTATATGTTCTTACATGTCGATAGTTTTGTGTTTTCATGCTTCGACCGCCATCTCTTGGCCTTGGTTTTTCTTCTTTTTCTTCTTCTTCGGCTCACCGTTCGACGTGTCGAGGAACGAAGAACCGTTCAGCGTGGAGTCACCGTTCGTGTCATCCAGCTTGCTCTTTTTGAGCTTCTTCTTCGGTGTTTCGTCCGTCCCGTTCGTTGCTACCGTGCCGTTCGTGTCTTCCTGCTTGCGCTTGTTCTTCTTCTTTTTCGCAGAAGAATCTGTCGTCTTTTGATGCTCAAGGACTTGCTCCATGGCCTCCTTCATGACGTCCAAATTCTTGCGCGGTGTCGTACCTTGCTCGTAGAACTTGAGTCGATCCTCCACCTGCTGTTTGAGCGCCTCGCCAAACACGGTCGAGGGCGTTTCTGTGAAGCAATCGATGCGAGAAGCGATCGTACACTTGTTGGCCAGGAAACGCGAAATACGACCCTTGTTCTTCGCGTTCGCGCGGCCGATGAACGACGAGTTGAACAGCAGCCCGAATTTGGGCGTGTTGCTCTTCGTCTTCAGCGCACGGAACAGCGCCTTTTCGGCGCCGAGAATTTGTACCGTCGATGCCGGGTACTTGGCTAGATTGGTCAGACTGCCGGCCTTGGAGATGAGACGAGCGCCGACCTGATCACCGATCAGGGCTTGCAAATTCGGGGCTACGTTATTCATCTTCGAGTGCAAATAGCTGGCCAACTGTTGGCGGTAATCGGACAGATTGATTACCCGCTTGGCGAACATCTCGATGTTAAGCAGATCGATCACGGAAATGTCCATGCCCATCGACATCTTGGCCGCGTCCAACACGGCCTGCGCTTTCTCCGAATCCATCAGGATCTCCTCCAGCGCCGGGAGGCTTTCAGCCGTCAGCGACTTACGATCCTTGACGAAATGGGCAACCTTCGCAAACATGTAGTTGTCAGAGACCACCTTCACCAGCTCCGGGAAGTGGTAAGAGTACCACTCGCGGATACGCATGGAGAACGTATTCACGTCCTTGTCCAGCTGATCCAGCAGCGCGATCGATTGGATGATCATGTTGTCCGACCGGTGCACGTTGAACTTCACCTTACAGCGCGAGTAGCTGTGACCCAGACCGAGCTGTGCCACCGCTGCCGATTGACTCGTGAAGCCCTTCACCATCTGCGGGAAGTGTTGGCGGATACCGCGCAATATCTCTGGCACGGCACCGATGTGCGAGCACTGCACACTCAGCGCTTCGGCAATAGCGGCCCCAAGCTTTGCGTCCGCCACACCAAGCGTCACCGACTTCTTGCCCGTCGACTTGGGAAGCGTGGTGTCCAGGAAGGCAGACAGGTCGTCCGGCAGCAGACCCTCCGAGATGGCATTGACATTATTCAGCGCAGCCACGGCCGTCTTAAATGGATGGAAACCGACAAGCTTCACGATCGAGTTGAAACGCGACAGGTCCAGAATCGATGCTTCGACCTGCGGCAGAAGCATGCCGATCTCCTCGAACTCCTTCACGGAGAACAGCCCGAAGCCAGCGGCGTGCTCGTACAACACATATAGCGCCTAAGAGGTGATTTACAAAGAAAAAATGATAATTGCTGGTTTACCACACCGCACCCACAGTGACTTACCATCGCTTCGTTAATTTACGATCAGTATGAACAGAAACAACAATAAATTTCTTGTTTAATCGTCCAAATTTTACAGAATACCCATTCCCACCTGCTCGAAAGCGTGGTGGCCAAAAACACAACACGAGATTTGCTACCTCAGGCGAATTTGACAGAAAGCGGAAGTTTACCCTCAAAGTGGGAGTGACTGATGGCCATGCGTTTTTGACATGGGGAGGAATTGCGTGCGGAATATTGGATTACAGAAGTATTTGGCGGGTTTTATAAATTCTATAACATCATAAATATTTTTTTATGGATAAAAATGATAAATTTGATGCAAATTTATGAATATTTACAATTTGTTTATTTTATTGCAGTTCCGATTGTAGCCCTCTGGCGGGATCCGTTGGAAGCTTCTATTAAAACGTCATTTTCGGCTTGTTTACGAAAATTTCTACAAAAAACAACAGCATCAAAAACACAGAACCTGTTGTGTCCCGAAGTTTTGTGAGATAATACGCGTTTTAATCTAAAAACTTCGTACCGCGTCCGTCGTAAACCATGGCGTACTATAAGGGTGCCGCCTCGGAAGGAGGCCGTGCGGCCCAGCTCATGAAGCGGCGTGAACTAGCCCAACAGGAGGTCGAGTTCCGCAAGAAAAAGATCGAGGAGGACCTGAAAGTGAGCAATATCGAGAACAAATTCGCTGCCCATTACGATGCGGTGGAGCAGCAGCTCAAAAGCTCCACCATCGGGTTGGTTACCCTAGATGAGATGAAAGCGAAGCAGGAAGATATCGTACGAGAACGAGAGAAAAAGCTTGCCCAAAAGAAAGAAGAGAAAGACAAGGAAAAGCTGAAGGCGCTGGAGGCAAAGCTGGCGGAGAAAGATCGCCAGAAGCGCCAAATACAGGCACTTTCCTTTGATCCCGAAGATGAACCGGACGAAGATGGTGAATCCGATGGTCACGGTGAATCCGAGGAGGAGGATAGTAAGGAAGAACTGACCGTAAAACGTTCCTGGAAAGATCAAGAACCGAGCGGAGTGAAGAAGATCCGCAAAAACCCGGATGTAGACACATCGTTTTTGCCAGATCGGGAACGTGAGGAACGCGATAACCGGTTGCGCGAGGAACTACGCCAGGAATGGGCCATGAAGCAGGCGACACTGAAGGATCAGGAAATTACCATCACGTTCAGCTACTGGGATGGTTCCGGACATCGTAAATCAGTTGCTATGAAGAAAGGTAACCTAATGTGCTTCCATTTTACTAGGCCAATTGTCGAACAATGTTTAACTTAATAATTATTTTTTTATCTTTATTCATTTTCAGGAAACTCGATCTACCAGTTTCTACAAAAATGTCTCGAAATGCTGCGCAAGGACTTTAGCGAACTGAAAACGGTAATGGCTGATCAGCTGATGTACGTGAAGGAGGATTTGATTCTACCACATCATTACACATTCTACGATTTCATCGTAACGAAAGCGCGTGGTAAATCTGGCCCGTTGTTTAACTTTGACGTGTTCGACGACATCCGCATGATCAGTGACGCGACGGTCGAGAAAGAAGATTCTCACGCCGGTAAGGTTTTACTGCGTTCGTGGTACGAACGCAACAAGCATATCTTCCCCGCTTCGCGCTGGGAACCGTACGATCCGACGAAGGTGTACGATAAGTACACGATTAAGGATAAGAGCAAGAAGTAAAATTATGTACAAATACTCGATAGCCACAAAAACATTATTACCATTATACAAAACACAATGCACCCGATTCCGGTTGTTGGAGGGTTTTTTTTTATTAGATGTACGTTCCGAAAAAAATACGAAAAACTTTAGCAGACAAAACGCAACGCCCGCTTAGATGTTGATGACGCGGCTAAGTTTTTGCACGCGGTTAAGCAAAATATCACCCTGCTTGATCGTGGCCTGGTACTGCCAGTTTTTACTATCGGGGCGATTGGTTTCCACAATTCCACCGACACGATCCACCCGACAATGCAGTCGGCCCGCCGAAATGAAGCGCGATAGCTCCGCATCGATGTAGTCCACGCTGACACCGAACGCGTCGGCCATATACTGCAGCGTCAGCGAGCGGTACGATTCTAGCAGCTGTGTGTACGCCAGGATGCGCATCTCCCGCACGTAGTAGCGATAGTGCGGATGGAACAGGATGTCGTTACGTAGCACCGACTCAACCGAGGCCAAGTGTTTGAAGAAATCTGCGTACTGGCAGTTGTACAGCGAAAAGAGGTATTCTTTCACGTCCGGTGTTTGATGCAGCACCTCCTGGATTTCGGCACCCTTTATGACCTTATCGCGTAGTTCGTTGCGCGGCAGACTGATCATGGCCACATACACCGTGTACCGCACGAACGTCGAGTACTCCATCAGCTCGTAACTCGTGAAGGTGCTTACCGTATCGAGGAAGAAATGTGCCGCGGCTTTAAAGTCACGGATCGCAATGCAGTACGCGCCCTGGTACACCTTCAGCCGGTTCCGACGGTCCCAATCGCCTCCTTCCTCAATCAGATACTTTGCTTTGTCGATATTGCGCGTAATCAGATCGTGATCCAGATAAAACAGTCCAATGCGAATGGTGTGAAACACAATGTCCAACCGGTGGCCCAGCGAAACCGTTTTCTCGTACGTTTTCCGGAATGCCGAGATGGCCGCCTCTTTGTCCCCGATGCGACAGAGGTATTCCGATTTGCGTAGATTCGCCTCACGCACCTCCATCTCGCCGAGATTCTTCTCCGCGTCCTCAATGGCGGCGTCGAGCTGTTCCAGCTTCTTGCGGTTCGTTTCCTTCATCTCGGCCAGCTGCTTCTGGTCCACGGTCCACCCAAGATCGGTGCAAACCTGCTCATACCAGGGTGCCATATTTTCGGCCTTGATCGCGGCCAACAGCTTCTCGGACAGTTTCTTGTCGTGAGCGAATTCCGCTAAGTTGAGCAGAAACATGCACTGCGACAGCTCCAGGTTGGGGTTCTTCTCCAGACCCTGTTCTTCCAGGTTTTCGACCGGCATGTTGGAGACTGTTGCTGAATTTCACCAAAAGACTGATAACTAGTTTTATGTTGCGTGAAAACGATGGAAATTTTAACTTACTTTGCTGCTTTTACGATGATTTTAAAGAAATTATTGTTGGCAAAATAACAAACAGCACAATGAGTATCGGTTTTTTGACAGCTAGCTTGACAGCACCAAATCCCCAATGATGTAAAGCACCGATCTGACCGAGAGCGAAAGAAATCTCACTCTTTCTCTTTTGCACACGTGTTGAACGTTAGTTGACATCTTAAGTGTTAACGGAATGAGAATATTTAAATAATTAAAAGCAATTAGAATATTACTTTAAATACTATACTGGGATCTGAATTCTTCGGAGTTTATTTCGTCAAGCGATCGTCCCAATATTGAACAAGAAATGGCTTGATTGACAGCTTGAATGGCAAAGATAACCCAATGAACAAAGATAGATACAAATTACCAAATGTTTGTACGCAAGGAGGTATATCGTGGTAGGGTTTTTTGAAAAATACGTTGGTTATTTTAATCGTTCGTTTACAAGCAATTGTTTACATCGCGAGTGAACTGCTTAAGACAACTAATTGTTTGTGTACTTACCTAAATGAGAAGTGCCTGCCACTCACGTTCCGAGCTCTCAGACAACAACATATTTGCTCAAGCAAATATTATTTAATTTGCCTCCGAATACTGCATTTTATGGTCGTCAAGCGCAAACACCGATTCTCGGCGGTAATATTTGTTCTGAATTTTCTACTGTGCTGTATGTGCGACCACCGATTTGTGCTTTAGATTCTTATGGCAACCAACAGCTTGATCCCCATTCGCCGATCAAATATTTGGAGCAATTGCTACCGAAGCCTCTCGGACCCGAATCTGGAGAAACTTTCGGCAAACCATTCCTTGAAAGTTGGTATAGCGAAATTGCTGTTTAAATTTGACGTCAGCCACTGGAATTGGCGGGTAAACCAAAATTCCCGCATATATCAACGCGTCAAAGTTGCGTTGAAAATACGCCAATTTCAGAAACCGACGGCAGGAGTGCTACGAAGAACGTAGCCGTAAGAGAAATGTCCAGTCATTAGCTCTTAACGACCGGCAATATGGCTAAATATTAGCATGCATATAGATACGCCACCGTCACTGGCATCGTTTGCTTTGTTCGAGAACATCCTCCAAGAACAGCCGGCGGATGAATTTGGGTTCTTAACAAGCGGCTGATTCCGTCCCAACCAAAGCAAACACCGGCACAATGAAGGACAACGAAAGCAAACCGAACCCTGCTGCTGGTCGGAACCAAGCGGCGGACGGGGATTTGCAATTTCAACAGTCGGAGGACACAGCGTCACTTGCGGACACCAGCGGTCACCATGAGTCGATGGTTTATTTACCTCCCCGAATCGGTACCGCACCAGCAATTGTTCTAATTTTAGCGTCAGCGTAACCGCCACATCATGCCGTTGGGGGCTGGGTCAGCCCGAGAAGGATACGCTGATGGTACAATAATTGAACGGTAATAACACATTCAACCTTCGGCTTTTGCGCACTTATGAATTTGGCAGCGACACGTCTGGCCCCAGCCTTGGCAGCGTAGTCCGAGTCCGAGAGAGCATGCCTTAACGATCACGGTCCGCGTGAGAGAAGCCCTGCACCGCCCTGCCCCCAAAATAGACACTCCGAGCCATGCGCGACCGA
>JXWZ01005515.1:0-17809 GCA_000956215.1 Anopheles farauti No. 4 | reverse complement strand
AAAAAAACCCTTCAAAAAGCTTGAAATAATCTTTCCACGCGATACGTACAACTGAATCAACACTTACCTCTTAGATTAAGTTAAATTAATTACTCCGGTGAAGGCTACTTGAGTTGTCCATTTCCATCATTAGCACGTGTACACTTAGCACACCCATCCAACGCAAACCACCGTCACCGTCTCACCCACCAAACCACCAGCCATTTTTCCATTTTTCCGTTTACCGGATCGGATGAAAAATGTGTTCCCGTGCCGCTTGCCGTGCCTCGAGAAACTGATTCGCGTTTTTAATGCGCTCCTCTCGTTAGCATAATTTGCTCCAATTTGCCCGGTTAATGTGGCGCCGGGTTCACCGGTCCGAGCGCGAAGAGTGCAATTTCGTGTTCGGGAGCGAACACGGGAACACCCGAAATCGATGTTTGCTTTCAAGGTAAACACTTAAATGAAGCAATTTGCGCGATCGGATTGGTACCGTGCCGTGCGTAAGGTGTTTTACGACCACCCAATGGTCAACGTGGCAATGGCAATGGTGATGCAGTTCTTAATTATGGAGTCATGGGCTAATGTTCAGTTGATGTTTATAAAGCTTTTAGCGTTGCACTTAGAGTAGTTGAATGCGATTCGATGGGGATTGCCATTCGATTGAGCTGAATTAAATTCCTCACATAAGCAATCGTTGCAAAAAAAAGGTAGGGAGGACATACTAAAGAATCACGTTAATCTATTAGATAAATAATTCACACATGAAAACATCAAATTATACTTAAGCGTTGATTGTACATGTACTAGGATAACGTACAAAAACGCACGATAATATCGTGCGTTATTCATCATAAACTCAACGCCTGTGATTATGCAATCAGCAATGTATTTATATATTCTTAGTTAATTTTTTTATTTTTTTCAATAAACGTTATTCATTGCCATAAACAAGACAAAAGTATTTTACATTATTTTTGTTCGCAAGATGCTTGTATCGATTTTAGGATTTTTTGTTCCGTTTTTTTTCAATGAAACGTAATGGTATTGACGCATTTTTCGCAATTTCAAGGTTATGCACGTGGCAGGTGGTCTTCATTTGTCTGACATTGCCCCGATTTCTAGCTCTTCCTTTTGCAAATTATACACTGAAGAAACTCTTGTAGGTTGAGGGCAACGTTACAGACGGTTTGTGACCGACGCTGGAGACGTTCTGTTACAAAAATAAAAACCTCCCGAAGAGAGACTCTTCTATTTGCTTCCCTCGTGTAGGTGTAGGAGCACCATATTGCGCACAGACTGTGGTTTTAGAAAGAAAGAAAAAAGTATGGGTACACAAACCCATCTGCCGGCAATGTATGGCTCTAGTTTGCTGCGAAACGGGGGCGCAAGTTGACTGTCGGCTGTTGCTAACCGACGGCTCCCTTTTTTCGATCATTACAGGAAATCAACTACGATTCGCCACGTGGCGGTGTGTCGGTGATCACGGAAAAGGGTGACATAACGACCTCCTATCTGCTGATCCAGCGGGCCCGATCCTCCGACTCGGGCAAATACACGTGTCTACCGTCGACGGCCAACCCGATGACGGTTCACGTCCATGTGCTTAATGGTAAGTGGCAATTTGCAATCCCGACGCGGGTGCCGTAAGCCGTCGAGATTTACTTGATTGAAATTACTATCTTTGCATTTTGCAACCTCCACCCTTCGCTGTGGAACTCGTTTTTCCTCTTTCGCTGCTGTGGCTGTGGCGCGCCACGGACGTAACGACGATTTGTAGGCGAGCATCCGGCGGCGATACAAGGCAGTGAAGGCTTGCGGTGCAGCGTGATCCTGACGTTCGTGCTGCTGCTGCTGACAGTGGGACTGCGAGCGTTCCCAGTGCGATAAGAATCCGCTTTTCCTCGTAAGCAATTCATCTGTATGTTCGACTCGATCCATTCGCGGTGGGAAGCGGTTTGGTTGTAGAGATTTTTATGTAAAATAGATTCATTTTCAACCGACACGAGATAGAAACTGTTTTAAGTTCATTTGAAAAATTTAATAAAAATTTAAAGAGTTTATTATGTTTGATGTATCTTATTTTATGAACACAAAAGCTTTTAATTTTTCAAAAAATCTGTACAGAACAAATGCTTTATAAAAATAATGTACTTTATTTTGAAGGTTTAGTCGTTATCAAAATTGTTAGAGGTTGAAAATTGTATGATTTCTTAGTATAAGTATACTTCTTAGTATTCTTTTCGAAAACTCACTGCATGATTGCGTCGGAACAGCAAGCAACACGTGAAGAAAATAGCTATGAAATTTGTACATATTTTTCCATCTCGTTCACCTGACAAGTATATTCGTTAGGGCTAATGAGTAGATATTAAGCGAAAGAAATAGAAAATGGAAACCATCGAACGAGTCGTCAGAACGTTCCACGGGTGTAAACTTTGCTGCAAACTTTCCATTCGAAAGTCCTTCGTTATCGTACGCGACGTCCACCGCACACGTTGTGGTCCATGTGACATTAATTTTGCTACAAAAAGATAACAAGTGCGTAGCGTGTGAGGAAAGCGAGTGCCGCAAATCCCCGCCTTGATTCATGGGCACACGCAAATACGCTCGCTCGCGCACAAACGCAAACGTTAGCCTCGGTCATTTGTTTCTGCAAAACTGTGGGCACGTGAGGCAGTCGAATCTGTAAATATACATTCATCATGCTGCAAACTACATTCGCGTTTCGGTTTCCGTGGGCTGCGCGCTTTGTTACAGTTGGCCAACGACGGGGGCGAAAGCGAAAGGCGAAGACAGATGAGGTTCGTTCATCTTTGACAGGATAAGGCCAGCCAGCGTGTGTCACACAAAGGGAGCGCAGAAAGAAGTGGCTAGTACGCCTCGAAACGCAGCTGACAATGGCACTCGTTGCCTGCCCAGCCCGTGCCCTCATGCCCCCCCCCCCCTTCTCCCCTATCACCAAAAAAGGTTCCCGAAGGTCGCCACCTCGTTTAAGGACAACCCGTCACATCCTTTGTTGTTGCTGTTATATCTTGAAGCAGCTTTTTTTTCGAAGCGTCCGCGCGTGTGTTAGCAGCGAAGGGAATAAAATAAAATAATATATCAGCGCGCAGTTTCGCAAGCGGCATAATAGCACATGAAAGTACGATCGATGCAAAGGGATGCGAGCGGGTGAAGATAAAAACAAATCTTGTGAAGATAAATTATTCCCGAAATGAATGCCATCGTAGCTGGAAATGGGATGGGGCTTTTTGTTTTGTTTGCCACGTTCAACTGGACACTGCGCTTTCGGGTGCGCTTGTGGCGTTTCGTTATTTTCAGATTTGTGCTTTTTTTATGCGTTTGTCTATTTCCAAGCGAGCAGCGGGAAAAACAGAACTCCGGAAGAGAATGGATCACTTTAGTAGGATTTTTTGGCAAGCGTAACTAAAGAATTTCCAATGATAGTTGAATGATGGAAAAACGAACGATAAGACAATGGACAAAATAGAAGAAAGAATGGAAAAAATTACTCGTATAAATATAGTCCTTGAATACATAGAGCTATTACGTTCGGAGCAATCCGAACATCGTTGAAAGTATGGGCAGGAGAAGGGCGAAAAAAGAACGATTTAATATGATTTGATGTATTTGTATGCCAAATAAGAAACATTCAACGGTAATCTTGTACAAAACCCAAATTTCACTCTCGATAGCAAACAAATAACATTAGATGGCGGATGGGAAATTATCCTTTTAAATAAGGAACACGGGATGACTTTAAAAATAACAAATCTCTCAATAAAGAAACGAAACATTGTTGGGAAATTTCATAGTATCAACTAGTGAAATGATTGAAATCCTATCGTTAGGAATAGGGTCAGGGCCAAGCCACTGATCGAAGCGGTAAAAAACAACACTGACTGTGAGTGCGTTTGAGAGTGTGGAAACAGAAACAGATTCGTCCGTTCGGATGTTGAGTACATAGCTATTTTACATTGAATTCATTCCGAACGCAACAACAATGCCACACGAGCGAAACAGTATTGAGTAAAACCCAAACGTTCGACGTACTATTGGAACAAAATGGAACAAACTGGAGCAAACAGAAAAGAGTGTAATAATAAGTGAATAAATTGAAATAAAAGGCAGAAATCAACTGTGGTAAAAAGTAGGCGTCGTATTGCTTTTCCATCACAACACAAAAAGACTAAGGATGATACGGAATGATGACGGAAGAGAAACATGATCGCAGGACGGTAAGTGGATAACATTCGGCAAGAAATGTTGTGTTTGTGGTTTGCCGGAAAAAAATCCATCTAAATAACCCTTTTTTTGACAGTCAAACGATCGTTTTCGCACAGGTTCATCGTATCGCCGTGCTGCCCGGGTTTTCTTACGCGGATAGACTACCTTTTGCCTTCCATTCACCTTTGCGGGTTCAAGTGTATGAAAGAAATACCTTGAATCATCCCCGAAACGCGAGCTCGAACTGATGCATTGCAGTGGAAAGAAATGGGAAACCTGCCAGTTCCAGTGTGGTATGCGAAAGAAGAAGAAAATAACCCTTTGGCAGAGTTTTTTTTTTCATTGTGGAGTTCTTAATCCTTTTGGATTGTTTTTTTTTGTGCTGAATTCTTTTGTTGGTTGATGCATTACCTTCCAATAGAGAAGGGTAGCATTGTGTAGCCTTTGTAGTGGTATCATGTTGCGCTGTTGGAAATATTTTGCATATTACTCGGTTTTTTGTGCTTCAGGTACGGTGCTTTGCTCCTCCCAGCAGTAACCGACGAAAAGGTTCAATGATTTAAGGATGAGTGCCGCTTTTCTTTGATGGTGTCAATAATAGCAACAATCACTTTCATCTTTACGGTTTTTATTGAGCATATAAGATTGCTTTCAAATCGATTCCGACGTTGAAAGCGTTCCTCTCCGAGTTAGATTGATACATAGGAAATTATCTACGTTAGTTTAGTACATTTTTATATCATTGCCAATCAACTATTGCATAATTTGTGCAGTGAGTATTTCAGTAGGAAAGTATATAAAAACAGTATTTAATGCTGCCAATTGCATTAAATTTGAAAGCAATATTTCCATTTTTAGGTGGTGTGAAGAAAGAATCGGATGGTATCGGCATGAATATGGTAAAGTTTTTGAAGTGAATTTAAATCATTTTACTCAACATCTGCCTTTCCTGGAACATGCATTCAGATTCCCAGTATACCGGATTATCCCTGTTATTCGTTACCTTCCCGGTAACTCCCTCCGGATTGTATAGACGGATAATAAAGGCTTAATCCGGCGTTGGGTGGGGACAATGATGGGATTAACGTGGTTGACAGCGACTTTGTCGCGCAGGCATGTAATACCTAGTGCTAGTGGTCGGACCATTTTCGTGTTATCCATTGTACCGGTACGTTTAAGCCTTTTCGTAGCAACGAAACGGTGTTTTCATTTCGGTGAAATTCCGACGAATTTATTTTTAAAATCGTTAAAACCTAAAACCCGACGAGACAGTCATCCAATTACTGACCCTTTCGGTGCTGTTAATTGATTATCAAAGGCGAAGCAAATGTTTTCGCAAGGTCACTGGCGGCCTAAATCAGGTTCTGAAGTTTTGAAGGCTTCCCGAAGCAGTCGGATGTGGTTATGATAATTTAGAAAACTGATTCTATCGTCGAGTTAGCACGGAAAAGCAAATAGATCCCAACCACCAGCACCAGAAGGCATTTTCTTGAGGGCAAAGAAAGCAGAAAGAGTAAATCTAGCAAAAAAAAACAAAAAACAAAAACGGCGCACTAACACAGGCCGCAAAAATGGGAAACACTTTTTGCACGCCGAGGCAAGGAAATGCGGCATGCGGCTTACCAGAAACAGTCGTGTGGTGTCGAAAAGGATTTTTAATTACATTCCCTAATTAACCCCGCAGGGCAACGCACCGAAGCTCCGGAGCTCAATCAGAAAAAGGGTTCATCGGAAGTTTTTAAGACGGACCAGAAATTCAATTTATAACATTTTCGTTCCTGCTTCCCTTTACAATGGTCCGCCCTTTGGCGTGGAATGGTGCGGAAAAGTCAAATTGCTTTAATGTTAGGATTTCTCTTGCAAGATGATCAATTAAAACTTCCACAAGGGAGATGTCGTGAAATTGAGGTGAAAATATTCGCCAATTTTTAATTTAGTTTTTTTTTGTTTGTGCTGCATTTTAATTACAGTAAATTTTACACATAATTTACATTCCGTCGGACAAGCTGTGAATTAATTTATGTCGATTTTTTTTCATTCAAAAATAGACATCAAGTTGGCCGTGGAAAGAGTAATTCTTGTTCAGAACGGAATTGATTGCATTTTTGCGGGAACCAAACCCAATCAATTTGAAACGTCAACGCTAAATGACTGTCAGTGGTTGTTGAATGATTCATCAGGTGAATGTTCAAGGTTTGGTTTACCCAAAAACGGCAGAAACACCTCAAGACAAGAACTGTCAGCAGCCGAAAGCCCAACGATTCTGGAGCCGCCGGCAATCTCCGGCTTTCCGGAACGGTACGGAGCGCACGGTTACGGCCATTTTTCTCACCCGGGAGAAATTCTTTACTATCCCGGCCACCACCAACACCACCAGCTATTGGTTTTATCGATTTGCTTTCCGCATCTGGAGGGTGGTTTGGGTCCCGGGCGCATCATGCAAGATTTACGAGCCACGGCGTTTGGGGTTTTTTTTACTTTCTATGCCCTTGTGCTTCGTTCATTTCTTCGCCCTCGCTCTTGGGCTCGGCTCGGCTCGGCTCATCATTTATTTATGCACCCGGTTTTGGTGGAGGCATTGATCGGCACCGTTTAAAACGCTCAAACGGTTGAGCCAATCGTGATGTGATTTAATTTCGCTTCTCGTGTCCTGTGGTTCCCTTTCCCAGCCTGCCGGTAGGTAATGAAATGTAGATGTATTATTTTCTTCATGACAGCTGTCGAGGAAGTGGAATAAAATCGGAGAAAAATGTGTTAAACTCGTTTAACGATGCGGCACATTATTGTCACAGCATTCGATGCAGATGGAAATTGTTGTGTTTATGTTCGAATCAGAAGGCAAGTTGCTTTACGAGCGGAATGGAAATCAACGCCAAAATGTATGCAATTGTATGCGTTGATTAAAGGTTGTTTTAATCGCTTTATTTTCATTTGGACATACAAAAAATTATGTAGAAAATCTTTCTAAAAATGAAGACGTTAGAAGCTTTCAAAACGTTTACTTAAAATATGTTTTCTAATTCGCAACATAATGACTAAATATTGCTTTTGTAGAAATGCAATAATGAACATACAAATGTACCTCCGTTCTCAAGCATGGAACACTGTGCCAACATTCATGTCGCGTAATTGTGTCCTGTTCCACGCAAAGAATGAAACAGGCACCGTGAACATTGCACATTTCTTTCCGGGCCACCGGGAACGCTGCGGCAGCATAACAAACATAACATTGACCATGTTACCCGCCGGGCAATACATAACATTAAAAAGTGCTCCATTATAAATTGTTGCACGGCGCAGCGGCCCCGAAACGTCGGTGTAGAAATTCATTATGAAGCTCGGCTTGCATTTACACATTGCTGCACATTTATTCATAGCAAATGTGTGTGAGTGTGTGTGCATCGTGGAGTGTTTAGTTCGGTCAAATAAACTTCACGGTGGGTTGGTTGAAAGCGTTCCGTTTGTGGGCCCGGGCCAACGCGTCGAGCTGCGGTTGTCGTAAAAACGAACAACCTCAGTCGCGAACAAATCATGCCGCTGGTGGCCAGTTGCGTTGGACGGTGCGGGAACGAGGAACGGAGTAGATTTTCGCACACTGAATATTCCACCTCATTGAGGGAGCTAAGCCGCTGAGAAGCACCGCTCCGTTTGCGTTGGCCCGAAGCAGGAAAGACATGCCGGCAAAGGATAAATGTAGCACAGTTTTTGCTCTACCGTGTGGAATTTCTTCTAAGCCAAGATGCACGAGCAGGCTCTTATCTGCAAGTGGCAAATTAAAGTAATGGGAGAGTAAAATCTGGAACGTGCATGATGTGTTTGCCGCCATTATCGGATCACTCACCGCCGGGAGGATAGCAGGCCGCCCGAAAAGGCTTAAAGGGCAGGGCAACATTCAACTGCCGGCCCAAAGCGTCCATCAGCATGCCGGCACACGTTCGGCCAATGTTTAATTGCTGTAAACACGCGGTGGCCCGTGTGCATATCCACGAAACGTTCTGGCCTAATTTATTCCGGTGACGTCCCGCAGGATAGTTGTTTGAGTGATGATCTACGGTGTATGACGGGGTTCGAGGAAGCTTATCCATGATTACGCGGGCGTTAAGTAGATTTTTGCTACAATTTTCATCACCTCTCTATCCCCACCCTCTCACTGGACAGAAAACTATGGCGGATCGTTCGATCGGAATTCTCACCTTTTGCAGTGCATGCATCGAAGTATTTTTTCTTCATCATGGTTTCCGTAAGTGTGGGCCGGGTTCGTTTCGCTTTCCCCGTTCGATGCACAACTTCCTCGGAAGCCCCGGTGGCTCTGCATTCTGCTCTCCGCTCTCCACCAGACAGTGGTATGTTGTGTTCTGCACGGTGCTCGGTCATTAATATTAATTGCTTGCATGAAGTGTGGCTGCAGGTGCAGCGCAAACCGCAGCAAACTACGTTCGTGAAACCAGGCAGGCAGGCAGGCAGGCAGGCACGCAGGCACAGGAGGCACAGCAGGCACCCATTTCTCATGTTGTACGATGATGTTGGTGGGTTTACTGCTGCTAGTGCTGCTGGTTGCTGGCTTACCGAAGAATTTACCGCGAAGTGGATGGATTTGGCAACATTGGAGTTAAAGTTGAAGTGCAACTTGAGACTAGTGTGGTTCGGCTTAAAGGGTGCCACTTTTGCAAATGAGATGTTATGATTAAAGCGAAGAAATGAAACCCTCCTGGGGTGGCGTCCAACTCTTTAATGGGTGGTAAATCGGTTACAACTTTGACTGTTGCGAGCAAATTAATGTAGCAAAAGATGATTGTGATCTAAAACTAGACAATCAGCCTGAAAGTATGCAAATTAATGATAAAATGAAATTCAAAGCGCTAATAACTTGCTGTTTTTAACTTCTTTTTTTAACTTTGGCGTAGTTCTGATCCTTTTACCACAAAGATTTTTTGTAAAGTGATTGAGAAAGAGTTGTGAAATGAAGCTCTTCCATACATTTAAATATATAAAATGAAGCATATACGTTAAAAAAACATATAAAATAAAACCGTTTGATCTTGGTTTACCCATCGGATAAGCAAATCGAAGTTCGATTAAATGAGTTCTAAAAATGTTTTTCACATCATCAGTATTCTCATCTCTCTCCCTCCCCCCACCCCTCTTCATCCGAATATTTGACATCCGATAATACTAGAGTGTGTGAACATGTTTTATACCTTTTCTGCACATCTGCTATGATATCGATAGTCCGACCGGTTTACCTTTATGACTTCTGGTTAAACTTCATCAACACGACATTTTACAGCTACCGAGTGTATGCTGTACATTTCACGATCGGCCATAACATAGTTGACAGCAACAACACTACGTGCGACACTTGTCCTCGCACTTGCAGAAAGGGTCAATACCGGAGCAACATTGACGCAATGTGAGCAGCGCAAAGTTTGAATCTTATCACAGCGTCCGATTTAATGCTGCTTGAATTTTGATGTTTTCAGCCGGAGATTGAGCACCGAAGGTAGCTGCTTAGTCCGCACCGGCACGTCCCCAGGTGCCGAAAGGCTCCCGGTACGTGAGCCAAACTGCGTCGTTGCTCCGGCAAAAGGTGTACCGTAATAAGTGCGGAAGCGTAGTGAAACATGGTGTGTAAAACCCGGGCGGCCTACGTGGACTTACACATCCGGTAAAACAAGATGCGTTTCGATGCTGCGTACGTGCGTGCGCTCCGGTTCGCCTTATTTCCTATCATATCCGGGCGTTCCGTGCAGGAGGATCCGGTCCGATGGGGCTACCAAAAAAAAAAAAAACAACAACATGAATTTAGCTCATCTTCCCAGCATGGGGTTAGTGGGTTGGGCAACAGAAATAGACGACAGCTTACACCGAGTGTGGGAAGCGCCGTTCTAGCTAAGCGAGCGGTTTTCCCCGTCGGAAGCTCCGGGAGGGAGGTTGATTGACACTTTTATTTTTGCTGATCATCTCTGTTTTTTTTTTGTCTACCCCTCTCTCTCTCTCTCTCTCTCCCTCTTTCTTTCGAGTAGATTCTCGGAAAAAGTGCTTTTGCTTCGACAGCAGTTGGTTTTGTCTGGTCTGGTGGTGGCCACTGTTGGGTAACTTGCCATCTTGGCGTCTGTCGAGTAAGTGTCCCGTTTGAACTTTTGGCTCCGTGTGGCTTTACCAGCTGCCGCCGCCGATACTTCTGCGACCGTCCTTGCCGTCCGACCGAAAATCCGGGGTACATTCGTTTTCGTTAGCACGATGGGAATGCTTTCTCGGGCTACTTTTTTTTTGTCCATCCATGCACGACAGGCTGTCCCTCTTCCATTCCGGGAGGCAGACACGTTGGCAAAACATAGCGATTTTGTTTTCAACAGCGGCTACGGCAACGGAAGAAGCTTGCGTTTGCTCGTTAACACCAAGTGGCAGCAAAACGAGTGATGGCGCCTCGCCTACAAAACCTCGAAAGCTCTCTCAACTGGTCGTGTTTGTGTGCGTGTGTATTTTTTTTTTCGAGGATGAGTGTGCGGTGGGTTTCTACTCTTTTCTTTTACCACCTCAACTGGTGACACGATGGCTGTGTTGCCCCTTTGAAGGGGCTTGAGTTTTTCTCCTTCTTACGAAACAGAAAGGAGCAATACTTCCGACAAAATGATTGCTTTCAATTTAAGGTTACGCATATGTTGCTTCCTATTTCCCGGAAGTTTTGTACTTCTCTGCATCCTTCATGTAAGCGTCAACGTTAATGATGATTTAAGTGTCGTTCTGTTTCTCGCCCTCGACGGATGCCACGTGCCTTAATTTTTGCCATTCGGCGAAGCAATACAAGCGCGGCACAAATTATTTACCAATCGCTTTTTAACCTTGACAGCACGTGCAGTTGACGCAAATGATTGAATTAACGATGTAACGATAAAGAATAAATAAAAAAAAGTAAACGAAGAACAATGTGGTGTATGTGATGGATGACTAGAAAAATATTAGAATAATTCAGAAATATCTGTTTAATAAATGCACCGAAAACAAGGCATCCACAGAAGTGAATTTTGGCTTTTTTGGTATTTGGTTTTTGTTTTCTTACTTATTGGTTAGTAAGGTAAGATTCTAAATTTAAAAAATATTTAAAATTAATACAAGATGCTAAATTTTGTTTTTTAAGCATGTACAGTTAAAAAAGTCCATGAATTATGTCTTATGAATAGGTTAAAACAACATCCAATAGATTGCATACTTTTAGGCGTTGTTTTTCTGTAAGGGCAGTACTTTCTGATGTTCCTAGTGACTGCAGTATTATTTAAATTTAAAACATCTTATTACCGGGCAAAGCATCATGCACTTCAGAGATCGTTCCACCGCACAGGTGCGGAGCAAGTGAAACCCACAAGCAATATTTTTAAGTGACATGACGCAAAGTCAAAAACGATTCGAACACTGCGTACCGGTGTCTTATCATGCTGTAGCAAAGGGTTTATGTTTTATACATATCGCGCCGCTCACGTGAACGAGAGTGGGACAAAAACCTGTGCCGCAGTTTTCGGTGGCAGCGGGCTCTCCAGCAAACAAGCAAATCAAAGATAAATCCGCGTTTGCGAGACACCTCGGCTGCCTTCAATATTACACACCGTATGACAGCCACCGTATGTCACAGCCGCGATGTGGGTGATGTTCATTTGCATAAAATTGAAATTCTTTCCACACTCATATCGCCCGGTGCTTCGGTGGGGTTTTACGGTGGATATTACAGAGCGAAGACGGGTCGCAGCGCTATCGCCTACGTCGACAAAAGCCGACAGCACTTGACTTGACTCATGCCGTCAAAAGTCGTGCAGTGTTTCGAAAACCGTTCCGAATGCGTGGAGTTTAGTCGCACGCGCACACTCAAGCACACAAACACACACACACGCACATACACCCAAATACACACACTCACTCACCCACGCACGTGCACGCAGGGAGATTGCTTTTCTTCATTTGCAAAAGGTATCCATCACATCAGATTCATTCAATTGCCAAATTTCCCATCGGAGTTGGTTTCATTTTCCATTACACTTTGGAGAGTTTTGTTTTCGTTTTTCGCTCGAGAGTCGTTCGTGGTGCGATTGTGTGCGATTTCCGGGCCGGGCTCTGTTTGCGATTTGGCTCGTGTATTTTGGCAACCGGGAAATAGCTCTCGATATGTTTACCAAATGGACTGTTTGATCTGGCACCGTAATATGCGTGATTTCCAGTTGATTTTCTTTTCCGGCTGCAATGATTTCCGAACGGTGCTCGAAAGCCAAGTCCACATTCGTAACGCGAAATGGCACTGGGCTTTTCATGCCTAGTGGTGGACAGAAAAACTACGCTTTTCATGCGGGTATATCATCCATTAGCTAGTATTTGCTTGGTGATGAGAATTGTTAGAAGTTCGGCTTTGTATTGGGAATGTTTTCAAATGTCAATCTTTGAATCAATCAGGTAATCTAAAAATTTTTATTTTCATTTATGTATGGACTTTACATGTGAGTGATGCACAGTGGATTTCATATTAATGAATTTTCCTTCAATGAGCTACTCTAGTTTTATTTCAGACACTCATCCCTCAGCGCAATCAGCGAATGATGATTGAATAGCGGCAGAATCAATACTAAATCTCATCGATATTCATTACCAACATGTATGGAGCAGTTGTGTAATCAAATTACAAATGTTCCTCCAATCACACGGTTGAGTTGTTTGTAAACTATTTAAGATAATTAGATACACGTAACGGCTAACGGCCATTTATTTGATCCACCTAACGAGTGTAATAGGATGATTATCGTTCATGGCGATTTTTTTTCTAGATCGCTGTGAGTGAAATGTTGTGCTATAAAAATGGGAAAACAGCATATTTATTGATTTCACCGGAAAACATTGGATTGGACGTGGCCATGGTCCATGAAAAAGTAACAACTTTATTGGTGTTTTTTTAACAAGATTTTTTTTTATCGAAACTCGACGAATCCCGACTCAACACTCACCACTGGGCAGTTGAAAATAATTACGTGAAATAATGATCGATTTAGGTTTCTTCATCGTATTTGGCAATGAATGAAACATTGCAGGAAAATGGAGAAAAATAGACGCGGAAATGTGAACAGTTTCCTGGAATTTCGAAATGTATTTTTCTGCTTTGGGCAATTTTGATTGAATTTATTTTCCTTCATTTCTGTGATTCGAACACATTTTTTTTAAAAAAGTCGACGAGCTTTGTTAGAACCAAATACTACTGCTTTTAGTGTTTTTATTTTCATACTGTAATCCTTGCATAAACGTTCATTATGCAGCAAGCATGCAGTGTGTGTACGTGAAAATTTGTGGCCAACAGCATACGCACCAAATTTATATCCACGCGTAATTTATCCCGAAAACGTTGCCGTTCGCACGCTAATAAACTTCACTCAAAATTGGCCGCATAATTGGGATACATTTCCGGTTGTTTGTGCTGCCACGGAACGCTATTTGCCCGCCGGTATGTCCCTCCACTAATTTTTCCTCAACCGGATTTCCAGCTGCCGGACGAACAAATATGCTCGATTTATGAGCGCAGATACACACGCGTGGAGGATTCGAAAGCCGAGGCACCAGGATGCCCGGAAAGCGCACCGCACACGCAGAATGCACTATTTGTGATGAGTGTAAGTGTGTGAGTGCGTTCGAGGATGGAACATTATAGATGAAATTTAGAGCACGTTAAATTAGTTCGAATAATTTCGTTTCGTGCGAAAAGGAACTCCAACAACGAACTAGCTATGATGTTTGCCTGTTTGTTGTTCTAACCACGGTGAGGTTTCAAAATTAACTTGGAATGTATCCTTTCGGCATTGCATCAGGGAATTAGTGGACATTCTAAATATAACGCAAATTTCCACCAAAAAATCGCACATCCGGAGCATCCGGAAATGAATCGTACAATTAGTTTGACACAAAACATTCCCCAGATTTCGGGAGCGACGATCAAGGGTTGGGTGCGGGTGGTGTAAAAATATGTTTCAACGCGAACGACATAAATACTTGTGAACGCGATCATAAACATGTGCGTTAATCGTACATTGCGTCGCAAACGTTTTTGTTTGTTTGTTTATTTGTTTTTTTTTCGCAATCTTTGGTACGACGAATGGCAAAGTGGGCAATAAAATGGGGTGTGACATATTAATTTGATTAAACGTTTTTTTTTCTTTGTTTGGTTTTCCCGATAGCAGAACGGTGGTTTGTTTGACCATCCCTTTTTTTTCTCGCACACATGTAAAATAACACTGGAATACTGGTGACGCAGGTTTGCATTGCTCATGCGGTTACGGCATTAGTGACCCTGGCTGTCCGCTTTGCGCGCCCTACGGTGCGAGCGTTTAGTTTGATGGTTAATTTATTGCATTTTTCGACGCAGTGCAGTGTGACCACGAGCACACTAGCTTGGGTGGGTGCGTAGAATTGTGTTCACGAGATTTTATGTATGGATGTGTGTTTTTTTTTTCGTTGTTTAATTTTGTGGCGCTGGGTGGTGTCGGTAGTCAATTTGGTTTTCGGGCAAAGCATGATTTATTCGACAAGCAAAAAGCCATACTATCACCATTAGCGGTTGGTGGTGATGCATAGGTGCTTGCGTTTAATGTAGAGCGATTTGTTTTCGCAGTTTATATGTGATTATGGATTTGCGAGGTTGACAGGAAGTGGAGATTTGTATATGATTGTTTTGTTGAAAAATATCTTATTATATCACGCCTGGGAAGTGCGCTGTTTTGACAAGCACAGCAAATATTTAAGAAATAAACAGTTTTTCCCTGTTTCCGAAACTTTTGGGCTAAATTTATTCGTTTTAAGGTATTGAAAACGACCGCATAAAAATGACCCTGAATACAAAAAATTACACCTATTTTATGTTACGTCTAAAAGCCTTCTCTTTAAACACATTTGTGCGAATATTTTGTGTTATCTTTTCATTATCAACTTCCTTCATTGAGTCCTCCAAACGGTCCGGCCATCCATTCCGATAGGATCTAGCAACTTCATCTGATTAAGTATGTTTGCATATATTCCCTCCACATCGCTAGTGCGGCATGTTAGTTTTCGGTTTTCTCATCAAAACTAGTCTTCAATAAAAGAACTTTCACTATCCATCCAATCGTCCTTGCACGTTTTGCCCGCTGCGTTGATGCTGCGTGTAGCGAGCAATCAGCCATCATCTGCCGAAGTAAGCCTTCACATCGCCACTCTGTACGTTGTTTTGACTGCCAAATCCATAATACTACTTACTCCCGCCGCGGAGCATCCCCGTTCCCTGCCGTGCCATTTTGTGTCACAAATATTTGCTCACCGCCATCATGTACCATCTTGCGGGCGGAGCGGCCTGGCGGTCGTTTGTGTCCTTTCTCCTTCCGCGGATGCCCGCGGGCTGGTTCGGGCTGGTATGTCTCTCGGAATGTGATCGAATGAAGCGATGAGCTGGCAGTGGCACCGTACGCCAAGCCTGTTAGTGTTGCTGCGAGCGTGACTCGGTAAGTAAATTGGCATCATTTTCTTCGTGCGCGGAAATGCACCCATCACACCCGGCGGACAGCGGTGGCAACAACAACACACGAGGTGGTGACATGAGACGAACACACCACCGTGTGCGTGAAACGGCGGGCTCAAGCGATGGCCGTTTCATTGATGCGTAGCACGAACGGCTCGGTGCGGAACTTGTTCGTGAAGATTTTTGTCAAAACGCCCACACGGTACGGTTCGCCCACCGGTACAAGCGCGATGCTGGGCTCATATATTATTGAAAAACATGTGGCCTACTTTAATTCTGCGCCTAGGGGATGTTTTGATTCTAGAACAGTGTCGGTAGGTGCCTTTTAATAGGATAAACTTGGATTCAAGAGTTTGAGGTTTTTGTTTATTGGTATTCTACTACTTTAACAGAGTGCGTCAATAAGATGTTTTCTAGAAGTTGAAATAGGTGAAGGTTTTTTTTAGGTTCAATATAGCTTACTTGTAACCTGAAACCTTAGAATTTTGATGAAAAACTACATCCCACTGCTATCCGAAATTAATTTATGGAAATGTACATTGAATTGGTCATGAATTGAAATTCTCGTTTCACGGGAAAACCTGGCACAGAAGTGCTAATACAGCGTTCATTTAAAAATATTGAACAGGAAATTGCATACTTTTTGGGGTATTAAACATGACTAGACTAAAATGCTGCTTTGTTTATTGATTTGTTTGCTAAATTGCAAATTTGTCAGCTACTACTTGAACTACTTTTGAACTACTTTTTTGAACTTTGAACTACTTTTTAACACCGAGCAATCACGCTTTAGTTTACATTAAAGCAAGTGGTATAAAAACTTTAATAAAAAATGTCATACTTACCGAGACATAGCAATAATTATGTTTCTCGACTCAAGCAGCTCACTCGCACGCTGCACTGCTGCCCAACAGCTACGATTATCATTACGGAATCAAGTGGCATGCTTTGTTTACCCATTCTTGAGCATTTGCTTACTTACCAAGCCCATCGTGCCGCGCACCGCTCTCAAACATCAAAGCATGCCGTGAGAGTAGCTGGGGTGCGCGTAACTAAACACGCCATTTACCGCACGCCATGGAGTTCGTTTCCTTGCGCGTCAAGACGAATGGGGCGCGAATCGTCTCGCGTTTCTCGTCGTTAAAATTGGGCGTTTAAAAATAGGAAATGGGGCTGGGGGTGCGGTACCGTTACGAAAATGCCGGCGACAACTTAAACCGGCAACGGGTGTTTGGCTTTTGGATGTTCCTAATGCGCTGCCCTATGGCTTTGGCGCTGATGATGAATGACGCCATCGGGTGCCTGCCATGAAGATGACGACTGATCGTTAGCATTAAGGACAGGATGTTGTACGTTAGCCGTATCCAACAGGGTTGCGAATAAGAGCACAGGAACAAACATCCTTTTCCGCGCACAGTGCCACCGTAAGCTGACATGGTTTTGGAGGTCCACGGACTGTGTGCTAATTCCCTTTTTCTGCCGTGGCAGGTCCCGTCAGTTTTTCATTTATCGCAGCATAGGACGCCCTTTACGCTTCGGTACAACCCGAAGGACATCTGTTCGGCAAGAACTACACCATATGTGTGTGTGTGTGTGTAAACTCTTCAGGGAATGTGGGTAAATAGGAATACTTCAACGGGTGCTTCATGCGACGCAAAACCATGAGTCGTTTCTGTCGTGCTATCTGCTATTCTCGGGAATATGATATAAACGTCACCAGCGGGCCGCTATGCTCAAAAAGCGCTGAGCTTTAAATGTGGTCCATATGTGGTATGGACGATGCCTACGCATAATAATGACACAACCCGGGCACGTTCTCGGCCCAGCGCGAATGGGGCGCTGACCGGGATACTTTACATTTTCACCGTGATTTATGATTTAATTACAGCGATTAAATCGCTGCGGGTCCGTGGTGGTGTGATGTTTTGCATAGACGAAAGCTTAGTCGTGCGATTTGAATACGTTGATGTATGTGAGTGTGTGTGTGTTTTAGCGAGAACATAAACAAAATTATGTCAATAGGAAAAAATGCGACATAGTTTTCAAATAGTTGTGGTTGTTTTGGTGGTGGGCAAGGAATTAATTTTT
>JXWZ01005512.1:0-11667 GCA_000956215.1 Anopheles farauti No. 4 | reverse complement strand
AATTTTTATTTTGAAACAACAAACGCTCAACAACGTGGCGCCCGCAGATATTTTGAAACAAAAAAAATGTACTTCTAGATTAGCCACCACTTAGTGCGAGGCTCGGCCAATAAGTTCTTCCCTTATCTCAACAAACACTCTGCTCTTTGGCGATTTGACTTTCATTCGCTCTTCAACGGAGCATCATGTCGGAAGCGGGATGATAGGTCGTTCGTTTTGTTGAATGCGACAATACCCAGTGGAATACAACAAAATGATACAATTGTTTTTGCGCCACCCGCTGTTACTCATGTTCACTGCCCCCTTCGGTGTGGATGATGATGGTGGTGCTGTTTCTCCGCGCGTTTCTCTAGTACACTTACACTGAGAAGTAAATCGATCGCTCCGGTCATTCTACAGCTGGATGCCCGACGGCTTATTAATGAACTGGCTCTAGGCTTAATTAACTAACCGACGAAACCCGAAACGGTCCGCAAAATTCAAACTCGCTGCTACGTTGGGGGCGCGTGTGGCCTCTTCTTCGACCCGCACGGAACTGAAGCGAGTAACAATTCCAGTGTAGGTTCAAATCTCATGGCGCGTGCTGTGCTGTGTCCCGCGATATGATTGCCCGGTTCGAGGGAATGATAACGCATCATCGTCAGTTCTACCCGTCGCCCGTGTGTAAAGCCTTTTGCACACTAATCATCACAGTTTTTCCTTTCCTTTCTTCCCCGGAGGTAAGATGGTTGAGATAGGGCGGGAGGGGACCGGGAAATCGAACGAGTCCTCTTGTTTGTAAATATTTCCCGCTCTTTCTCTGATAGCGAACTAGATGTGCTTGCATTAGTAATTTTTTTTTATCTGCCAAACGAACGGCGAGGGTGATACGGGAGCGTAGGAGTACATCGGATGAAACGATTATTTCAAACACGATTAGACCGCAGATAGTGAAGGGTGTAAAATACTTTTGAAAGCACTCCCTCAAGTGTTATGCAAACATGCGCCTGCTTCTTTCTCGGTTTGATTGCAACGGCTAGCAGAGGTCTCTCCTGATGTTCCTGGTGAATAGTGCAATTTAATGCGTTTTTTTTTTGTGTGCTTTTAAATATACCCCGCGAGTCACTTGCTCGGCTAGCACAAGTGTCGATGGACAAGGTCGATCAAGGTCGACCACATACTCGATGTTTGCGATCATCGCCCTTTGATCGAATGCGCCACTAATCTCATCTCTTTCAGATTTGCACATGTTAATCGCAAACTCATCTGCCGCCACAGAAGACATCATGTGGCTCACTCATCTTATCGACTTACCTTTTCATTTGGAATATTCAACATTTCGAAGCGATTTCGTACCGAGTCACAACTCCGTACACCACACTTTCGTGGGAGGGAACCAAATTCCTGACCGCTTCCCTTGGGATGTGACTACACCGTGTATCACAGCACTTTCACAGGGTCACTCGAACCCGTATCAACCAGAGCTTGTCGCACAGTGTGGCCTCCTCCGGCACAAGTAATACAGAACTTGGGTGGGTTCGTTTCTTTCAACGTTTTTTTTTTCACTTCTTCTGTGCCGTTAGCTCGCAGCCCGCAATTCGGCCTTCCGGAAGAAAAATAAGTATTTGTTTTTATCGCTGGTAGATAGCGTACAAACACATCGATAGCTGCATGCTGTCAAAACTGTCATTAAAATGACTTGACCGTCACAATACAAATTTGGCAGCGCCCTCACGTGACATAAATACAAACACTTACGTATCTAGATAAATTATGGTTGGATATGTGTGAGTATTATTTGTATGTTTACTGTTCCTTCTAATCCGTTCTGGTAACTCGTTCACAGTTTTTTAAAAGTATTTTATTATTAATTTCATGAAGTTTATTATTCAAACGTAAATACACACAAGATAACAAATACACAGATAAAAATTGGTTCCTTTTTGATCGATTCCCAAACATGAGAACAAAGGGGCTTAATCCTGTTGCCACTGAAAGCAAAAATAAATTTGTACAATGCTATTTCACTTTGGATTGTAATCTATGTGGGTACCTTCAGAGTGGGTTGCTGTCCTCCCATTCGACTGGCCTCTTGCTCTCGGCGTTCTTGCTCCATCGCTCGTTGCTGCTGCCTGCGAACCTTGTCCACATCCTTAATACCCCGAGATTCCTGTTCGATCCGACGTCTTTCTGCTGCTTCACGTTGTTGCTGCCGTCTCACATCCTACGGGGGGGGAAACAACGCACATGAATATAGTTTTTTTAAGTATTTGTATATATGTATTTCAAGAACATTTGTATGTTTATTGGAAGCTACGGCAATGCAACTGGGTACATTTCGTTACTTACAACGTCGGGTGTCAGCAGCTCTTCGGTAGAACCTTTAAAACACGAAGAACACAAACCCATCGCGACAAAATTTGATGAAATTTACAAAACACTTGTAGGCTTTCGTTGCCTCGTCAGAAGTAAACAAATACAAAATCGCCTACAGAGAAACTCCGACCATACCAACACGGTTAAACCGTGTTCTGGCAAACACAACGAAGAGAGTAAACTAATTGTATAGCAATTCATAGAATTATATCCAAACAAAGAGCATGTTTATTTAATGTGACGAATGCAAGATTTGCGATTTCCAGATCACTACTATCAAAATTAAAGTTTACGTTAAAATAATTTCTTGATAATCACAGTCGTAGCAAGGTGCTGAGACTGGACAATCAACATGTTTAACACACTAGGTCTAAAACTTTATAATACTTGTGTGGCAATTTTGTAATTTTTTTCAATTCTCAACATAGATAATAATTGGCTTACATATTAATCATAAATATTGCTACTTTCATTAATATTTATTTACGAACGTTCGTATTACTTTAGGACTATCTGTGAAATACATCAGTCAAATTAACTATTGTGTTCACCATGCACTTTCATATGTCGCTGTAATACGGCCTTTTGGCGAAACGATGCGTTACACACCTGGCATGAATACGGTTTTTCTCCCGTATGTCGTCGTTGATGTAGTTTCACAGATTTGCTCTGCGTAAATTGCTGCCCACACACATCACAGGTAAATGGTTTATAATTGAAGTGTGTGTACCGATGCGTTCGAAGTGAACCGCTCTGGGTGAACTCTTTTTTACAGATGTCGCATTTGAATGGTTTTGTGCTTCGGTGGGAATGCTGGTGACGGTACATGTTAGTTCGAGACGAAAATTCTTTGCCACATTCTGGACACCCAAACGCGAGCAACTGTTTGTTCGTAACTTTCGGCAAGTTATTCATGACAACGATAGATGCGATTTCACAAGGGTTTGCCGATGGGTTCATCTCCATGAATCTTTCGTCGAGATATTCGGTGGTTTCCCTTAAAACCATTTCGTCACTAGATGCCAGCTTTTGATTGACACGAGTATCTCTTGTTAAAAATTCCATAGCAGAACCTTCGAGCTGTATTACATCGTCTGTTCCCTTCAGCATTAAATCTTGTACATTTGCAAGCTGGTCGAATGACTCTTCGCCGTTCGAAACAGAATCTTCGATTACTTCTGTGGATTGTACATCATAGGCGTGTTCTTCATATATATCTTCTTCTTCCAATAAAAGATTTGCTTTGGGAGAAACGTTCTCAGAAAGTTCAGCCCTTAATTGTCTATCATTGCGTATGCATAAAACTTTAAATTGGTAAGCTATGGCCAACATATGCATACACTTATCGCATATGTTACATGGCAGTCCAGCTGTATTGGAAACCTGTAATACAATAACCGTAAAGCATTTTTCTATTATAAAGTGCAAACCGAACTTACATCCACTGTAGTGCACCATTTGAACACACGTTCGTAAATAGTTAGGGACCGTAACCCAATTTTGCCTCCACAGCCACGGCAACCATCGTATCCGGTAGTTGTATCATTCTGTGTTTCTATCGGATTATCCATTATCCAATGCCTATCGCACGCTTGTTTACGAAGTAAAAATAATTTACCAATATATCAACAATCTACACATTTTACGAAGAACAATTTCGACACACTTCAACGAAAATGTTTGTTTATTTGAGAAAATGACCCATAGAGCAAAGATCAACTTGATGGTGCTATAGTCGGTAACTATTAAACCTCAAAAGAAGTGGTAGTCTGCTAACGGAACCTGCTTTTTCGATTTCACCAGAATACGATATTCAGTTTCATTTTATTACCATTTCATAGCCTATCTGTTACAGAAAAAACAAGATTAACAGACCCATTCGCGATAATTAAAAACCAAATTTAAATCCAGTGCAGTGATGGCAAAGGATCGAGATGCTATAAAAAAATGACAGCAAATGATGGATTACCCAATGAACCAAATGGAATGAAGTTAAACTCATTCTTTTATTTGACCATTACTGCCACCTAGCTCACATGAATAGTCTGTTAATTAAGAGTACAAATCTCGTAATGACGGTGAAGCAATTTATTCTAACATCTATACAATTTTATAGAATTCAAAATTCACAAACTTCACATTGCTGGCTCGATAGTGCAGCGCTGCTTTCACGCCATAAAATTGTGTTAGCATCGCTATAGCACCGTGCGCGCTCATCCCTTGCTCGGTGAGCAGAGCTGTCAGTGTGTATACATGTGTGCGTACATAGCCTCAAATTTGCTTCCTTAGTTGAGTTGGTCACTTTTGATCTTGAATTTTGTGGAAATTATTGTGAACGATCGTACCGCTAAGCGTGTGTTGCTTGCAAGGAAAAGTGGGAAATCAACGCGATTCGCGTTTCCGTGCATTTTTCATCGCACCTGCTTTCCAATCACAGTTGCCATCGCGTTTTAGTTCGTGCGCAGTAGCAAGTGTTCAATGGTGGTAGTGTGAGCAGGCAAACACGAAAACGACAGTGTGAGTCACAGACAGTCGCAGACAGCACGTTTTGTTCAAGTTCCCAGCAGTTTTCTCCGTACGAAAATGGCGTCGATAGATCCGCAATCGAAAAATCGTATGCAAGGCTTCAAAAACAAAGGAAAGGATCAAGATGTAAGTATGTGCACCATAGATGCGGCGTTCGTTGCTAAATAGAGCCTGCAGTGGTGGTCCAGGTGTGGAGCAGAACGCGAATTTAATTATCGCTCTGGGATCAAATGACGGAGTATGTGTTGCAGGAAGGATTGAAGTGAATTACGTTTCCGTTTCGTAAAACACGAGGTTTCGTCTATACTGTTCCGGTAAAGGATTTAACCCGCGTTCTGTACATTATTGCCAACGCATAGCGAAATGACAAACGCGAGATGGGACCGAGAATGTTCCGCAGTTTCGTTTCCTCAAGCGATTTGCACCTCGCCACAACGCGTTGCTCGTCCCGTGTTTTTCTTCCCTTTACTCAACGTCATTTTTCTGTTTGTGGAATGGGCAATGTGGTCTTAAGCGGCGAGTGTTCCTTTCTTTTGTGTGTAGACATGGATGAAGCTGGTTGGTTTGTTGGTCAAGCTATGATGAATCGACTCGTCTCGTAATTATAAAAGTGAAGCGCTTAAGCATGATGTGCTTCGAGGCAATTTAGTGGACGGTGGCCTGGGGCTGCCTTCCAACGGCGATGGGGTGTGGGAGTGTTGCGCTTTCCGTGTATATTTATTTTTACAATTGTGTTGGAGAGTTCAGTAGGATTGGTTCGATATGATTCAAGAGAGAAAAAAAAACACTATACACCGAGGTCATCAGGCGATGAGATAGTTATTTGGTACTATACTGACCTGTGGTGTATAGCAGGCATTGACAGAAGAGGTGAAAAATCCATATGAAGACTTCGATCATATGGTCGATGATGAAAATGATGGAGGAAATAGTACCGTGTTTATGGTTCCATCACCTTCCCTTTCGGCAGGAAATGCGGCGAAGAAGAACGGAGGTCACGGTAGAGCTGCGCAAAAACAAACGTGAAGAGACGATCCTCAAGCGACGTAATGTTCCACAGACAACAGAATCGACGGACGAGGAGCTGGATTACACGCTACAGTCGAATCTGTGGAAGCTGGTAGAGAAGGCTTCCAACAGCAGTGACAAAGAGGGACAGCTGGCCGCCGTTCAGGCCGCTCGTCGATTACTGTCGTCGGACCGTAATCCACCGATTAACAGTCTCATTGACAGCGGCATCCTTCCGATTTTAGTCGATTGTCTTGAGCAGGACGACAACCAGGTGCTGCAGTTCGAGGCGGCCTGGGCGCTCACAAATATCGCATCTGGCACGGCTCAACAGACGAGTCAGGTCGTCCGTGCCGGTGCCGTTCCGCTGTTCCTGCGTCTGCTCGGTTCACCTGCACCGAACGTCTGCGAGCAAGCGGTTTGGGCGCTGGGAAACATCATCGGCGATGGACCGAGTCTGCGGGACTATGTGATTAAGTTAGGTGTGGTGCAGCCGCTACTGTCCTTCATCCAGCCGGACATCCCAATCCCGTTTCTGCGCAACGTCACGTGGGTGATTGTGAACCTGTGTCGCAACAAGGATCCACCACCACCGGCAGCCACGATCCTGCAGATACTGCCGGCATTGAACATGCTGATCCACCATACGGACATCAACATCCTGGTCGACACGGTGTGGGCGTTGAGCTACCTGACCGACGGTGGCAATGAGCAGATTCAGCTCGTGATCGATAGTGGCGTGGTGCCAAAGTTGATCCCGCTTCTGTCACACGTCGAGGTGAAAGTACAGACGGCCGCCCTTCGTGCTGTCGGTAACATCGTTACGGGTTCTGACGATCAGACACAGGTACGTAGAAAGCTGTACCAGTAGGATAGGAAAGTGGAAGTGGAAATGCAATTCATCCACTGCGACTTTTTTTTTAGGTCGTGTTGAACTGTGACGCCTTGTTGCATTTCCCCAAACTGTTGACGCATAGCAAGGACAAGATTCGTAAGGAAGCCGTATGGTTTTTGTCCAACATCACGGCAGGAAATCAGTCGCAGGTGCAGGCCGTCATTGATGCGGGCCTGCTGCCGAAGGTGATCGAAAACCTAAAGCACGGAGACTTCCATACGCAGAAGGAGGCAGCCTGGGCAATCAGCAATCTTACGATCAGTGGCAATCGCGAGCAGGTTGCGCAGCTGATACACGATGGTGCCATTCCACCATTCTGCGATCTGCTCATGTGCCAGGATTGTCAAGTGATCAATGTATGTAGCGCGTCGTTCGACGGGCCAGCGAACGGTGTACTAATTATGCATTATTTTACCTACGCAGGTCATATTGGATGGTATTAATAACATGCTGAAGCTGGCCGGACCGCACGCGGAACATATTGCGAACCTGATCGAGGAATGTGACGGCGTGTCGAAGATTGAGCTCTTGCAGAACCACGAAAACGTTGAAATCTACAAACTGGCGTACGATATTATCGAACAGTTCTTCTCAGACGATGTAAGTGGCTGAGTTAGCTGAGTTTACCTGTGTGCGTACGAGTACGAGCATTTCGATTAATTTTTCGCCTACATTCCCACGTTCTTGCAGGTGGATGAAGCTGTGCTGGAAGATCTTAAACCCGCGGCGGGCGAGAATGCGTTCCAATTCAACCAGAATCCGAACATTCCCCGCGATGGATTCAACTTCTAGATTGCACGTGAATGGCTCACAAATAGACACACAAAAAGAAAGGAAAGTAGGATTCGGCATCGACATGATCGTCGGTACGAACATACACATGCGGAAGAGAAACAGATACATCAGCGAACATCCGGCTGCATCAGTGGTGTAATGTGCGCGCGCCAACCACAGGACGACAAGTGTCAGCCGTAGACTTTAAAACAAACGAAAACTTTAGGACTTGCTTTTGCACGACTACTACACAGCGATAGAAGAGCATTTATTTTGATTTTTTTTTACTTTTGCTCCACTATCAACAATGAAAGCTATAAAATTTAGATTGATCAATCTAACTATGCGATGACCAGATCACAGATGACAGAGCACATCATTGTTTACCCGTATGATCTTGTTTGGAAAATGTTGTTCTGTAACAAATTTTCTTTTTCTTTTTCGTTGGAATTCGACAGTTCATCTTGGATCTTGGTATATTTAACTTCACTATTAGGTTCAATGCCTCAATCACGCATGCGTATGCAGGAATTTATTAAGGTTTAGGACGAGGGCCCAGACCGAAGAATTTGGACGTATTTAGTAAACGAAGTAACACCCGATGGTCAATTTGCCGGTTTGTTAACCTGCAGCGTTCTTTGAACTGGCAGAGAATTTCGATACGAATAGTTCCGCGATATGTTTACACTTTTTCTACATGTTGGATGAAAATGAATTATTTGTTGTTATAAAACAATGAATGTGAATTTCATTGCAAGGGTATGCATTGCATGCCAACACAAGCGGTGGTTTTCGAAACAGATAATTAGCGGTCACAAACTACGAAACACATAAATAACGATATTTATTGAAATTCAAGGACTGATGACTTATTTGTATGTACTTCTTCTCCGACGACGGACTACCGACGCAGACCTAACGACATCAACTTTCTTCCTACCGATGGACGGAAATATGCTTACGGGCAGGCACTTAGGAGGCGAAAACGAACACACAGAGCGAAGCGTATCACATGTATCACAAATCACACAAGCAATGTCATCGTATCTTTCTTATATATTCACTTAGAACAACAAAACAAAACTGGCGTTGTAGAAACAAACAAGTTAAGCAGAAAGTTGAATCCGTGTCACAAACTGTTGCTGGTAACTGCGCAACCAGTGCACGCAGAAAAGGAAGAGAACACTCCACACAACAATAAGGACTTTTGCGTTTTCCACACATGCAGAGTGTGAACAACACAACTGCCAATCGGTTTTTAATGACCTCTCGAACTCGTAATATCGATTATCTCTGTTGCATACATGTTGTTTGGTTGAATTTGAAAAGGATTTACGAGCCATCCTGGAAAGGTACAGAAAACACAGGGCAGGGAAAGACAGAATAACAGATCAACACCTAAATACTAAACACACACACATACACACCTTCTACTCAGCAACACAGAACGGATTATTGGGGAAAATTTTTATCAGCACTTGAGCGAGCAGAAAAAGCGACCGAGACAAACAAAAGTTGATTGTGATCCTTCAAATGTTGGTGGCGGTTGGTGGCATTAATAGTATGCTGCTCCGCTTGACACCACTGTAAATAGATTCGTTTCGGCAGAAAAACGAAGAATCAGTAAACTCCTCTAAAACTTTTTGTGGACGATCAAAGAAGGCACCGAAGGTACGTCTCGCGAGAGGAGGCGACAGAACGCAACTGTTGGATTTTAATAATTTACTTTCACGTTTTTATGTGTTATTGATGTGCAAGGAGGCAAACGGCAACTGTCCTAGGACGGTTGGTGTTGTCATCCCGCTGCGTGTATATCACCATCAGACTGCTCACTGTATGAATGGGAAAACGGAAATCAAAGAAAAAATTACCCGACGTCAATCTTAGATGTAAAATACAGAGAGTAATGCTGGCATTTTTTGTAAGAATTGTGTACGCTACCCCATCGATAATCGGAGGAATTATCCAGTCGAGGGTGAACGTGTTGACGATCGCTTGAGGCGCGAGGGCTGTGTGTGAAATACTATGCTAAATAATTAAGCGAATTAACTAAACGGAGAGTGAGAGTAGCAGGAATTTTTAGGGAAAACCGGTGGGATAGCAAAAGAAGAAGTAAAAAAAATTAACAAAAACAAAAATAATTAAATTTGGCATCGTGTTGAAGCTGTCACTACTTGAGGCTTCCGATGTTTTGTGATCAAAACACACGCTCTACTCGATAGAAGTGTTGTTGGTGTTGTGAGGGCCGTAGGTGTACTCAAAAACATAAATTAACGCGGAGAGCAGCAGTAGGTCAAGAAACGACCGGGCGCACAGAATACGGGAGGGGAAACGGACCAGGATTGTGTTGATTGTTGCCTTGGCCGCTCGCACTAGTAAGCATACAGATATTTTTGTAAAATAGTCTCTTTTTTAATTAATGGTTCCGCAGCGCTGCCATCCTTCTCTGTGTCTCGCTCCCTCTCTTCCCCCTCTCCCTTTCTCACACTCTCTCTCTCTCTCTCTCTCTCTCTCTCTCTCTCTCTCTCTCTCTCTCTCTCTCTGTCGCAGCTAGTATGATGAATGAAGCTGCAGCACATAGTAGAGCAACAAAGTATAAAAATAATTTATTTTCTACGACTTACTAGGAAAATAATGAAGGGAGAACTCAGAGCTTTTTCGAGGGACGAATGCATTCGACACATGCTGGACCAATGCATACCTTTTCCCCCAACAACTAACCCGAGTGATGCGAAGGGAGAAGAAGATATAGGACAGGAATGAGGGAACAGTATAATTGTACGTTGTAAAATATGTCACCAACAGCGAATGGCGCATTCGCAAAGTCTGAATTTGATGGGTGCGCGCGTGCGTTCGCGGGGTGAAGATCGATTATCCTGCTCGCGGCGCAGTTGCGTTGTCTCACACTCTCTGATGGGGGAATGAATCCTGTATTGAAAGGAGAGTCCACTTTCGCAAACGAAACGAGGAGACACACAGGCTCTGCGATTGGAATCGCAACGAATGAAAGCTTTAAATGAAATGGTATAGTTGATCAGCCTACGGCCAAAGGCATTAAAAGAAAACGCCAGTGATGAATCCGGCGCGTGTCCGCCGAATGTCGAACCCTTTTCGTGTGCGTGATTAACGGATCTGGCGAATGTGTTAGAATTTTTTTTTTGCTTTTTTTTGAGCGTCAGAATTCGCAAACAAACCACGAATTGTTCGCGTTCGGGCCGCGCTAACGTAAGTGTACATGAGTTTTACGGAATATTTGCCTCTTGCCAAATGTTGTTTAGTTGGGCCAAGCATCAAGAAGGCTCGATGGAGGCACACTACGTTGTTTCCCCCCTCTCCACTCGCTTCCGTTTTCTAAAGCAAATGATGGGTCGAGGCGTGCGTACTACGTCAAACGCTGCGGCGGAAACTGAGATGGTGCTTCGGTACCAGTGGTGGAGCGCTTTGGATTCCCTATTGTGGACCAGGCAGACATTTAAATCTGTATAAATTCTTTATATATACACACATAAGAATCACACCCTTACACATGCGAAGAGAAAGGACAAACGTACCATTTATTCCAGGCGAAGATGTAAGGAAATGGCGAAGAAATTAAATCAAACACAGTGAGTCTACGTTGAAGGTAGCCAACGTTTTTTCGCATTAAATCCCTTTTCCACACCCAAATTTAATACGAATGAAATACGTGAATTATTTTTGATCACTATCAATAAAAAAAATCAACATGAAAGGAACTTGAAATAGAACTGGAATATAAAGCTCCTCCTCGTCGAAAAATCCATAGTAAAACCGAACAAAAAACACTCGTACACAGTATAAGCTTGAAAATTTTGTTTAGTTTGTGTCATTCTCAGATAAGAAAAGAATAACAAAATTGACTTCGTATAAATCATTGAGCTGTGCTTTGTGTTTATGATTATTTGCTAACGGTTGAGGTCAAAAAATGGTGAGTATAGTTCAACATCGGATAGTTCTGTAATTGACTGAAGCACGTTGATTACTCCACTCGGGTGTTCGGTAAGTTGACTAAGTTATGTGATGAACACTGGTTGAGCTCCATTGCCTTTGGTACCACGTTGCAGTGCGTTGACCAGTGAATAAAATAATTA
>JXWZ01005507.1:0-14075 GCA_000956215.1 Anopheles farauti No. 4 | reverse complement strand
AGGGAGACACAGGGCAAACAATTAGCGACGTGCCGTTCGGTCAACATGTGGGCTAAACGGGGTCCCATGCCGGGAACTTGGCTTCGATGAGCCGATGGGTTCGGTTTCGGTGTGAGCGGTGGAACCGTTTTTTAAAGGCATTTTTCCATTACGAGCCGGTTCCGCTGGCGGAAACGCCGGGGCTCGCTGCTCGTTAGAGGGAAGATTAATTATGCTCCTATCAATGCCAAACGATGATTGCTCGTTTTGAGGAGTGGTTTACAATGAGTTAGCATACGCGGGGAGGTTAGCTTTACGAGTATTCCGCAAGCAATCATTAACAGACTCGCCGCTCATGTTCATAACGATTTGCTCGACGTAACACGAGAACACGGCGCATGTGACTACATTTATTGAACGCCTGTTTCGCTTCGAGTTTGGTGTAATTACGTACATCATAATCATGGTGCGGCGAGTGAGTGAATTTAATTAGATGTTTGTTTAACCGACAAGCCGACAATCAATCTGGTTGTATCGATTAAATTTCGTCTACCGGAGGGAAGAACGTTTAAACGGAAGGAAATGTTGTGGGCTATTTTTGATACATTTTATAATTGGTATAGTTCTTTCACTTTTCCTTGGGATTGAAATATTCAAATTTGATTGGTGTATTATTTTTTTTGTTGCTTTTTTGCCTTATTTATTTACTTCGCATTGGGTAGATTACGTTGCTGTAAAAATAGAAGAATCCATTTGAAAACGCGTAAACATTTTTTCAAGTATAATATATTTTTGAAGAAACATGAACAGATCTGATCATTAAAGAGTAATACTTTATATATAACTGGCTTCGTTGCTAGGATAAGAAACGCATTGACAAGTCTTAGATACAAACTTACTGAACATTTATTTATTTATTTTTATTTGCATAGTGTTTTTTTTTTTCTTTATTAAACATGTAATAAAGTTTGTTTTTAGACCAGTGCAAGTCTTTAATTCTAAGAAAAATTGAAGAAAAATGCAATAAATTATGTTTATGCTCAATTAAAAATAATTATAAAAAATTAATAGCGCCCTCTACCAGAATTTAAACGCACTATCAAATACAACCCACTGAGATTTGACACGTCACAAGTGGAAATGGACAGGCCACAATTTTAGTGCCAAAAACATTCGAACCAATCGACGAGACGAATCGTTTACTCTTCCGATTGACAAGCCATCGATCGTAACTGAGTTTGGAGCTCACCCGGATTTTACAATTAATTATATTACGCAAACGAAATATTAATGAAAACCTCGACCGCCTGCTACATTACGAATGCATACACCGCGTCCATTGTTTTCAAGCTTCGGCCACACAATCGCGTGGGGTACCTTATTTAAATTCAATTAAAATCCAACACAGCGCAGGGCCAAACTATGCCAAACGCTAGCGTGCCCGCACGACCCACACGACGCGGCATCAGTCGTTGCGCGGAAAAATTCGCCCATATTTGTCGAGCGGGTTAAATATTCATATTTCAATTACCGATCGATCCGTCGATCCAATTCCATCCCAGCTCGTGGGCATCCCGTCCTCCCGTACCGTCACCGTAGACATTGCTAAATCATGTTAACTCCAATATTAACGTTTATCGTAGCGTTTCGTTCTTTTTTTTCAACCGCACTGCGGCAAGTTTGTCCAAAAAACTGTTCATGGCCTCCTAGAAGAGAGTACAGAAAGCAAAGCAAAAAAAAACGAAGCAATAGAACTAGTGACCCGAGCGGCGCTGGGTCGAGCATAAAATAATAGCACATAAAATCCATGCTTTCCAATTCAATTTGTGTAATACGCGGGCGAGGGAGCGTGGCCGCAAGTTTGGGAGAATGATTCGGGTTCGGTTTCACCGCGCTCGGATTTCCCGGAGCGGTTCCATTCAGCCGCCGAACAAAAGAGTTATTGTGTATGAATTTTTTAAGATATATTGTACGGCACAGTGGTAATAAAAATTATCTGTAACCGGGACGTTTTCCACAATGTTTGCCGTGTATGTTGCATTTTTTTACATTCCACTTCGCATCCTGTGGTGTTTTATCGGGCTCGCAGGAATAATGTTTACGGGACGGAAAAATGCATCGTGGCGATAACAAAATTTCGTTTCCTGTGTTTTTTTTGTGTTTTTACCATTTAAATTAGTTTTAGAAGCGTTGTAAATTTTATCCCAAACCGATCGCTATTTACGATCGTGCTTTTTCCAACCTCACTATTGTTTGTGAAAGAATTGAACGTTGTAAATATTTCATACCCGGGAAGATCTTTTTTTGGAAACGCAAAATTCAAAACGAATCAAGAGAATTTAGTTTAAAAAAAAATGCTTCTCGTATCGATAATTTACACCGAAATCGCTCAAATTTTGCTTTGTTCGCGTACGCCCATCCCCAGTTTTGCACATTTTGCCACACTGAGCGAGAGTATAAAAACGAAACAAAAACCTTCCGGAACCTCATCCGTTTCGGATGTTTCCCTTTCCCCCCCCCCCTCTAACCATCCACACCCACACCCCTCAACCATGGGTTGAGGTAAAACCTCAGTTCCAATTAAGCAATTAAAACGACTCGATTCGTCACGCTTGAATCGCTCTCGTGTGTTTCAGTACAATTGGGCACCATTTTGGGGAGCTCAAGCGTGTGTGTGTGTGTGCTGCCTATTGTCCTTCTTCTCCCCTGACCACCACATCATTCATACCCGTCAGCCCGTGGTTAGGGACTGTCGAATTTAAATATCAGCAAACGGACCCATTTTTCTGTCTCCTTTCCGTTCAAAAACGCACCCGTTGCTAGGCAAACCCCACTTTCCAGGTCGCTAGGAGGTAACAAATCGGGCCTTCCCGTGCAACGGCCAAAAGGGAAAGGGGAAAGTTCCACATCGACCTCCCGAAAACTTATTTATTATGCCCGCATGTATAAATTAATTTCACATTTATTAATTAGCGCAATGAAACTAAATTATTCATGGATGCACATTTGTGTTTGGGAATCCAAGCGTGCGTGCTCACCGGTGTGTGTGTGTGTGTGCATAGAAAATGGCGACTAGCGACCAATTTTCCGTGCAATATTGACTCACTTTTGCCGTCCGCTTTCACCCCAGGGACGCGCGGGAAAAATCACCTCCGAAAAGCCCATTTCCAACCACGGTTTTCTGCAACACTCCGGAACCGCTCGCTGGTACCACCATAAAATGGGAATTTATTTTCCAACTAATGATCGGCATTAGAAAAATACACATATGCACAATCGGTTGCAGTTTTTAGACGCGCGCTCACCATCAAACATCCCGCACCTCCCGCATCAACGCAGCAACCAATGCAAACAAACGCACCGGATGCGTCCATGACTAACTAATGATGAAGTTTTTGACAATCCGGACAACGCGATACAACGCAATACCACCATGACCTCGCATTTTCCGGGCAGCGTAATAGAAGCGAGGGTTTTTTTTATTTTATTTTCCCGCTGAATATGTGTAAATTGAGATTTTTCTGCGTCCATGCCTGCAAGCAGAACAGGAAATTTGAGCTGTTTTGCGTAATAAAAATCATGCCAGCGAGCGTTGGGGATAATTTTAGGAAAAATGTTCAACCCGTTCGGCTGAGTTTTAATTACTTGCAATTAAATAAAGGAGAAAAAAAATTCTACAACAGTTGTACTGCGACTAATAGTACATACGGTCAAAGTTGAAATGGCTTATATACATGTTAACCACTTTAAGAACCTTTTGATTCACTATACCTTTGACCTCAGGCAGTGGGAAATTCGTGCAAGCTTTAATAATTTTAGACTAGGCTGTGTGTTCGTTTTCTGTTTTATGTATTTATTTCCAACTTGCACTTGGTACACTTTTCAAAACCCAAAAAAGATTTATATTTGTTTTCAAACGAAATCTGCTTCTACAAAAACGTTTATATACTTCATTTTCTTGTTATTTACAATAGCTTTTTCTATTTTTTTTCTTGCAATACAACTGATCTAAAGTCTAGTGAAAATGTAAGAATGTGTTTTTTAAATACCAGAAAAAATACCCTGTTTAATGACTGTCGCCTTCGCTTTGAAAAGTCTATTTTCTATTCAAGTTCAAGAAGGCTTCTAATCCTCTTAGAAGTCATATCAAATCATATCTAAAGCATTAAAACAGCTGTTTGTTCGAAAAAAATGGAATCATTCAAACGGAAACTGCTCCCGTGCCATTAAAGTACTCAATCTTTACGAATAAATATTCGTTTAAAAAAAAAACTGTTTGATATAAATTATTAATAAAAACAGCAAAATCTTTTTTTGGTCAATTTTAATAATTAGCCTAAGAGCCTTGGAATAGTGCGCCAAAAGTTTATCATAAATTATTCTCATAAAATTTGTCTTTTTCCGCAAATTCGTCACGAAGAATTTTATGATTGAAGTTTACTCGAATTTTATTATCCGAATATTTATGACATGAACTATTTTTTTATAGTACTCACATTCCCAGGCCCCATTCCCCCAATTTAATGCAACTAAAAATTACTAACGGGTAGAAAAAAAAACCCATTTCTACACGCACCAATAGATCCCACAAAATTTGACGTGATGTACCGTGCCGGGCGATAAACTAATCCCTCTGTGTGATGATTCGCAACCAACCGCTCGTGAAAATGGCTTTTCAACTATCATCGATACAAAAAAGGATCGTGTGCATGTGGTACGGCTTCCGGTGCCCTTCTCGCATCCCCCCAAAAAACCACTCCAACCGCGATGTCACGTCGCGTAATGGAGCCACCTGACGGTTGGGTTCGGTTGGGCTGGGTTTTTGCCACACTTCACCCCACGCATAGCTTCCACGGCTCGCGCTAGTTGATTGCTGCCCATCGGTGTTCCCATTGTCCAATCTGTCACGTTTGGGCCGACCCATCGAACCGTGCCGCAAACCCAACGGCGACGCTTGATGCAAATTTAGAGAAAACGATCCATTTAACCTCCACCGTCCGGTTTTTGTAACTTCGTTTCCATTTTTTGTTCCGTTCCCTCCCCGGGACCTCCGGGACAGCGCATAGAGTAACGCAAATACTTTAGCCACAGAATTGGACACACATTTTCGGGAGCCAGCGGGCGACCGGGTACGTGCCACGTGTAACTGTACCACCTTACCGGCTCAATTACCAACATACCGCAAATGCCATTACAATTCAACCGCACGGCCGCGAATCGGTCCGGGCCCACCCGTCCCGCCCGCAAAACGGTCGGTCGAATAATTGTTTTCAAATTGCACCGAAATTACGTGATCGCTGGGTGGGGTCGCGCCCGGGGTCAAACTCCCTCCCTCGGCTGGGTTCAAACGGTGCTATTAAACATCATTGATTCCGCATCGATTACGCTGGCTCTTCCGCTCCCCCTTTTCCGGGGAACAAACATTCAGGACACTCTTCTTCTGGTCCCCGGAGTCGGGATTGTTTTTCCTTCTGGTTTGCCCCAAAAGCGCGTTGTGTCAAATGGTTGATAACTAACCTCATTTTACAATGGACCCAGCGCCTGCCGCCTGTGCCTTAACGTAGGCATTAGCCGAAGCAACCGCTGGAAAAAAGTGAGTGCTGTCAATTGTCAAACGATGCCCAATCGAACTGGATAAACTACATTCTACGACATTTCGGTTTGATGATGACATTTTTAAATATTTCAATCAGGAACTACCAATTTGGGACTTTGGAACTACTATTCATGAGTTATAGAAGATTTAAAATGCTTCAATGAATGTCAATTAAATTTTTTTAAATATTTTTACAGGGTTTTCTGCAGATGATCTCCCTAAACAAAATTAACTAATAGCATATTATTATAGCGAATCATTCTGAATGAATTTTATAATATTTTTTATAGAATAATGACATTTTTTCTGAAGGTGGGATATCTTGTGATATCCTTCTTGTACATGCTCTAAAAATCCTGTTTTTATTATAAAAATTGGACAAAGACTTGTTTTTATTACTAACAAATTCTGATTATTACTAACAAATTTCTAAAATGCCAGTAGCGCACTATTGATTAAACTATAAAAGTCGTTTCTTGTTAGACGATATAAATCACTCTACATAGAGATCGATATAGTCTTTAAAAATAATGGACATAGACAAAGAAATTTCCTGTAAATTGTAGGCATTGCAAGGCTGGCTCCAACAAATTTTAAGCTAACTAAATCCGTTAAAACTGACCGACACACTTAAGTGGCGCCATCTGTTGGAAAAAAACGTTGCAATTCTGCATCATTTTTATTTTTTAGTTTTGATTACTATTTTAACTCAGTATCTATAAAACACTATTATTCTGCTCAACGATTAAAATACAATCTTCTTTGTTGCATGTTTGTTCTATTCTATTTTTATTTACAATTTATTTATTTCCCTACAACAATTCATCCTCCGTCCTACACATTAACTCTCATTCTTAATCAACAGCAGACCATGCCAAAACACTTTCACAGCCAAACTGGAGCCGCACTCACGCTCACGCTGAGGAGAATTTAATAACTGACAAACAAAATTTAATTTAACCCCTTTTTTCTAGACCCCCCCGACGCTTCAAATCCCCCGCAACGACAAGGTTGTCGACGCCAAAAAAGGAGGCGCCCGGTCGGCGACGGAACCTGATTGTGACAATAAGAAGCCGCGGTGTGGGGCCGGCCAATCTTACAGGCCACCATCAACCCAAAGAGTGCATGAGTGTGTGTGTGTTCAATCACAAGGAATTTTGCGTTTTTCTTCCACCCCCAGGCCGGCTTCGGGCTCGGGAATACTTTTTTTTTGTCATTTACTTAGGCAATGACGCTTCGTTGAACGGGATCAACACGAGCAAAGTGGTGTTTCGGAGCGGTGTATCGGTGGCAAAAACAATAACACCATCGGGGTTGGATGGGAACGAGGCGGGAGTGAAAGGCGCTCCGCTTTATGTCAGCATCGTTCGTCAGATTTCGTAACCTTATTCGGGTAAGCGATGCCGTGGCGTCATTCTTCGGTTTTAGTGGGCGAAAAGAGAAATAAGGACATTCCCTGCAGCCGTGTTGGACGGTGGACAAACGGCGGAGAGCAGAACAGGGGGCCGTCCCCTACCCATCCGTTCGATAATTTATCCAACAATCGACAGTTGCCGCCGGATCTTCGTCGCCCGCTTGTGCCTTTTCCCTACCACGCCACAAACCTTTTGTTCTATCCACTTGTTAATTGTATCGTTCGCTGTTTGTTCGTCCATACACCGTGGAGCGGTTTGTATTTTTTTCGGAAAGAAAAACACGTTTCTCGAGCGGAAGAAGTGGCTGGGCAGGGAGCAAAAAACAACAAACTTTCTCCGCAAATCGTTCGACATCTCAAAGCCGGAGCGGGAGGAAACCGAAACCTCTCCCGGAGAAAAAGACGATGGACATGATTCACGGCTGAGTCGACCTTGATGCTATCGAGGGCTTGTCAACGCAATATCAACCGCCCCAAGCGGCGGGCATAGGTAGAAGCGGTAATGGCAATTTTAGAAATTAATAACCGGCAAAGATATTCCGGTGTTTTGAGAGGCTTTCCGGATGCTTTTACCAATTCTATCCCACACTGTTCGTTGGGGGAGGAGGGCGGTTTCTCGCCAACCCTTTCTGTCTAAGCCGCCTGAGAAAGGCACCGTTTGTCACTTTTGCTGTGGCTTTTTATAGGGCATGTTGAGTTGGAGATGTTTTTTGTATTTCTTTGTGATTTGTTTGATTTTTCATCCTGTCAAGCCGATATTTATGGATCTGCTTAGTATAAAGCTACGATCTAACCTAGTATAAAGCTGTCACAGCACATCCGTAAACTAAAGCGTACAAAGCCAACTCAAATTTCTTCCCAACTCATTGCTTTTATATCTCAGTTAGGCAAAAAAAAACCCTAAAACGTGGGTGATAAATACTAAACTGGAACTCGTTGATTTAGCCACCAATTACTCTCAGCGCCATCTGTGCGCAAACAGCAAAACTTCTGCTGTGTTCTGTCCCAAGCACACCGTACATCTGTTTAACCAATGTTTCTATTTATATTCCACGAATATCCCAAGCTGAGCCTGTTTTCGGCTCGTGAAACCTCTCTGTCCTGCCCGCCGTGTCAATCATAGATGTAACGTTGATCCTCGGCTCAGTTTTCAGTTTCCGCTCTTGTTGCTGTATTTTTTTTTTAGCTCTGTTGCTGCCACTCCTTCAAACACCGGCACTAGAACAGATCCTAATTAAGAAGCATCTGCGTGGGAGCCGGGCCTGGCTCAGCCGGCAGCAAATTAAAAAATACTTCACCAATGAACAAGTTTTTCAACAATCCTTCCACCACGCCCCGCGTTCCATTCGTACTCACTTGGTCGTGTTTTTTTCCTTCTTCTTCTTCTTCTTCGTCGGGTGACTAGCCCAGTAGCAACAATGCTGAAGTGTAATCCTTCTGTCGCATCGGCGTTGATGCGTCCTCTCCGGTGTCCCCTCCGGGATGGTACCGGGAGGGACCTGAGCACTGCCTAGCGATGAGCGGTGTGTGTTTGGTCGACATGCCACACAAGAACACGAGCCGTTCACTTCATCTAACAAGCCCACCAGCAGCAGCAGCAGCCCCGTAATGAGAGTAGGCCGCTTGACGAATTCGTTTTAATTAAATTTTTGCCCGTCTAAACTCGTGCCCAGAGCCTCCCGGCCCATCGAGCGCGGTGCGACTCCACTCAAGGAGCATGTAGTCACAAATACAAAAGTTGGTTGTCGCCGGGAAAGTGTGGACGAAACCTTTAAAAAAAAAATACTTGCAAACTGGCATAAGATGGCGTGCACTGCGGGTTCTCGCTCGCCTCAACAAGAACGCAAGAGTGTACCAATAATGCCACCTTTCCCGGTGCCAAACTCGCCCTCCGAGGACAAAATTAGCACAATATAGCACACCGGTACCCGGCCCGGCAAAGCCATCATCGCATCATCGTTCCAAGAAGTGAAGCAATTGGGCGCCTACCAACGGAAGTCGCTAAAAAGAAGAGAAAATAGCTACACTCGGTGCGGTAATCACTAGCGCAAACATCAACACGCGCGTCTCCCGATAGACTTTTGACAGATTTTTTCTTTCGTTCTTTCTTTCTTTCTTTCGCCATAAAGTTTGACACAAACCACAAGTGCGCGAGCACTGACAAACCAAAACACATAAAAAAAAAACGGCATCAAAGCAGGCGGCAGGTTGCCCCGGATGACAGTTCATATTTATCTTACGGCAGTGGTGATGAAAAATGGTTCCGAAACTTTCCGCCAGGCGGCCGTTTGTGATGCGACACTGTGACTTTTACATGCGCCAATATTTGCACACGGCCTTACCGAATGAGTTAAACTGAAGCGGTGGCGTACGGTGGCGTTCGTCTTTAATTAATCGCGTGCCTTGGCTGCTTTTGCGGAGGTAAACCGGGCCCGCCGGGGGAAATCTGTACTCGCCGGTATTCTCTGGTTCAAATTCAATTAGACGCTTCAGCTTGTTCGAACCGCCGCAGCCACCACCATCACCCGCGAAAGGAGTCGACACCTGCCGTTTCTAATTGCCTTCGTTTGGCTGACGCTTGTCGGGCGCTGGGTCGTGCCGGGTTGAATTCGATTTTATCACGAGCCCGAGAGTGGGGCCAACTGGGTTTGACTGTTAATAATCAGCACAACTATTCGAGCCTGGCGGGTGCTGGGTACTGCCGCCCGGCCAGCATTACTGCGTGCAGCAGCCTAACGAATGCATACAATGCAATGGTACCGGGCCGGGCTGCATGAATAACGGCGGCCGGACAATTGCGGTTGATTACCCTATTTGGATCATTAGGACGACGATGGCGATGGCGATGGCGATGGTTGGGCTGCACGATACTGCAACTTGTCATCGAACCTCGGACCAGGACTCGCTCGAACGGTGGCTAGCTCCAGGCGCACGGGCTAGCCTTGGGCGGGGATTACCGATGGGTGCTTTCGATGATTTATGCCTGTGGCTTATCCGCAACAGATGATGACGGGTGCGATGCAACGTTGTTGCGTGCAATTATTGTTGTTCGATGCAGGGACATCAAATCGATGCCACGATTAATTTTAACTGTTTACAGGTTTGTAAGCTATTATTTCTACCTCAATTGTATGATGGTTTCGTTTAAGCTTGCTACTTTAATTTCACACTGCAAATCGATCTGAATGGAAAACATTTAAACACAATTTAAGCATTTTCACGTGTTGCAGTTGAAAAATATAAATGAAATTTTAGAATTTTATGCTAACAATAAGTATTACAACTGCATCATACGAATGTTTAGAGACAAAAAAAATTAGTTGCATGAAATCTCGACGATATCCACATGAATATTTTTGTATTTTTAACCAGGCTTTTAAAGATTAAAAATCATTTAAACTAGACAAATTGAGTCCATCATTTAAACTAGTCCTTTAGTTTACCAAAGCTTAAGTGAAACATTGATATCAACTTCATTTAATTGAGAAATCATTTTAATCATTTTTTTTATTTGAATCCATTTCGAACCAAATTCGTTAGACAGTGAAATTTGCTTTTCATTTCTCCTATTTTTTCTCGGTCAATTTTTCTAAAGTATTAATATGGTGAGTCTGGTGTACATTTCATCCCAACTTGATCCAAAAAGATAAAGATTTAAAAGTGTTTCAATTCGGTAAAAAATGCTAAAAACGTGTAAAGTACATTACATCAACACTAAACAATGCTTTGGCAATTTAGAATATATTAAATTTAGAGTAAAATGTTCAATTGCACATGTTATTCAAAAATCAAAAATTATTAAAATTTATAGATAAAAATGAAAACAATAACGTTCGAAAAAAATCTGAAATTTTTGCAAAAAAATTGAAATGCGTATTCAATTACCTGCTTTATTTCCTGTATCAAAACGAGAATGGACAACCAGTGACACTGCTTTCTTCTCAAGCCGCCGAAAACCATTGCATTATCATTTTCTCCCGGAGTGACTTTCTCGGTTCATTTATATTACAATCCCTCCCCGGCCGCTCGAAGGCACGAGAAAACGGCCCACCGTCAATGACATTCAGCCTTTCTGCACCTTACCAAGGCGTAACGAATTTATGTTAAAGACACGCATTAACGGAAACGTGCACAAAAAAATAAACACTCACAAACGCAATCTACCAGCACGACCTCAACCGGTCCCGAACTACTGACACATTTCCTCTCATTAACCGAGGCGCGGGCAGGGCCTGGCGAAAGCCGGTTCGTCGCAAAAAGTCGCCCGAGCCCAGCATTGGCGGCGGTTAATCACCTGGACTCATAAATCGTGTCAGCGCCACCGCCACCGGCTTTAGCAGCAGCACTGCCGTCGGTGGCTCCCGGGCCGTTCGGTGGTAGACCGGTTTCCTGGCCTCATTAGCACCGAAACGGCACGGTTTCGACCGAAAGGTGCGTGAAAGAGACGGTGCAGGTTGGGTGCTAAAAAATAATGCATAAATACATTTAAGAAAGCATAACCGGTGCCGCTGGTGGTGGTGGGGCCGGTGCCGGTGGGAGCGGGCGGCACATGCCGGCGATTTATGCCATAATTTTGGACCCACCGGCAGACCGGCTGGGCGATGGTTGGTGAATTTATGTTCCTCTAGCTTTTGTTATGATAATTTTTGCCGCCATTCCTCCACGGCGAATGCTGCGAACTTGACTTGCTGCGAACCTGGATCGACATGCCTGCATGAAACGATCGAGTGGCTATTCACTGTTTTGTTATGAATTTTTATAGCACTTTTTATAGCAAGCAGCGCGTCGATTATCGTTCACTGTATACTAATCAATTTATGACTGTTTTCATAGTGTATTCCCCATTTTAATTATTTAAAATTAAATCAAATTGTACTTGGTAAATTATTTTATTTAATTGTTATTATTAAATGTGAAAAATAAGGTATTGTTTTCATACCAATTTAACGCAATTAAAAAAATGGCGGAGAAAAAGAAAAAAGCACGGAAACGAGCGTAAAATAAAAGAAAAAAAGAGAAAATAAAAACATATGAAAAACCAAATGCATATTCCAAGAATGATGTTACTATTGCGCTACTATTTAACAATTGAACAAAGAGTTTAAAAATGTTTAAAAGATATGTAAATGTAAAAATGTTTAAATGTAAAATGTACATTTAAACATGTATATTCCAAACATAAATAACCACGAAGAGAAACATTAGAATATAATATTTTTACTCAACCAACTTTGTACATTTATGATGCAAATATTTCACCTTTTAGCATTTATTAAGGGAGATAAAAATGTAACATAAATTAATTATAATTTCAAACCCCATTGCTTTGAATGATAACGTTTTCATTGTAACAATTCCGAGTCACTTGATTAATTTAGATCTGTTTTCGGAAAATGTTCATCCAATCAATCATCATTCCTAACGCCTTAATTTTGATACAACAAACTCATGTTAACCTCGACACGCTTGAACAAAACAAGCCTTTATTGATTCGTCGCTTTAAAAATGCTTTATAAAATCAAAACACCCAAGCAATGAAGGCTCACCTTTTGCCCATCGACGCCCCAACAAAAGCTTCCTTCGTCACGGTGGCAATAAATCATGTTGATGAATTAGTTCGCGCTTCTGCATCACGGCTTCATTAGCAGCACGCTTCATTCGGCAGCCGAGCAAAACAGTTTGGCCCCAGCCCCCAGTCATTGGGCGAGCCTAGTGCTTCCGGTGCGAACACCATCGGAACACTACGGCCCATAATCAAAACAAAACCCGGCGCTGCCTGGCCAGAAAATCACGAACCTGAAAAAGGCGCGCCGTACGCCGTTTCGAAAGCTGCTGCTGTACATAAGGCTGTGCCTCCCCTGGCGAGACGGAACGCTTTCCGGTGTGTGTTCTTGTGCTTCGCCACCCCAGTAGGGGACTTGCGCAGAGCTTTTTCGGTGAGCATGTTTTTTTTTTGCTTACCTTTAGGGCCGACATGGTGGCCAGAGCGAGACGACCGGTGCAGCTTCGAGCAAATCCCCACCACCGATCCGGTGCAAAAGCCCCAGCTCGGATGATGTGCGCATGTGGAGAGGAGGAATTAGCAACGTCAGGAGGGAAACAAAAAAAAACTAGACAGCTCAACTAGCAACACGTGTTTCCACGTGTGCTTTTTAGGGGGTGTCCTTTGGGGATGGGAAACACTGATAATGATACTTTTCGCTGCTCTGGATCCTCTTTGAGATTTTTTGGCAAACCAATGGCAAAACAAACGTTTTTAAGCGAAAAAAAGAGAGGATCATTTCACTCTTTCCAAACCCCTCGATCGGTCCGTACGAAAGGCGCCAGCTTCTGGCCACGTAGAAACGAGCCTGCCCCTTTTCGCACCCAGTGGGTGGAGCATTATCTTGCGGGTTTTTTTTCTTCTCCACCCAGCGTGTCTCTCTCTCTCTCTCTCTCGTTCGCGTGCGCGCCTCTCACCAACGTAAGCTACGCTCGCGATCACACGTGGGGTGGTCAGCGTCGTTATGTATTTTATCAAACCCTCGTGATGCTGCGTTTCGATAGTGATGAGCAGATAATTTTCCCCTCCTTCCGCGTGCGTGGCTCGGAAGTACGGGCACGCAACAAGTGATGGGCGGTTCAACTGGCGGAGAAAAGCTCACAGCTGATGGGAAACGTACGATTTGCATACAGGCTGGCCCGCTGTGTGCTGCATTTTGGGCTCGAGAACTGGATACATACATAGCATAACGTGTGTGTTTGTCCATCCACCTCCAGCGAGATAAGCAATCGCGTCAGTACCACAAACGTAATGCATAAATCAGTGCACCAAACCCAAATGAATGAAGCAGCTTTATGCTTCCACTATAATAGAAAAAATAAACCCAAAAGTGACACAAAACGAACCAAAAAGGGCTCGAATGTTACCGCCCTTCTAGCAATTTCGTTCCAAGATGGACGAAAACCGTACCTAAATCAACGATCGCCAAATAATGGCTATGTGGAGAAAATGACAAAAAAAAAATTTGCAAGCAAAAGACTTGAATTCCAGCAGGAGAAACGCCTTTGGTTTTCCGCAGCGCTACCGAAGTAAATATGCCAAAA
>JXWZ01005506.1:0-13138 GCA_000956215.1 Anopheles farauti No. 4 | reverse complement strand
TTTTGATTTGACATTTCTGTTGGTTTTTGTAAAGTAAATAACACGAATTCCAGCCATTCTTCGACGATAGTTTTGATAAATGAAGTGCTCGGCCTTTTTAAAGTACGAAACTAACAATCACGGGCGTGGATTACGGAATTAAAGGAGGATAAAATTATTTACGCCACACAAAGCTGATTATTCACAGTATTTTGCTATCGCTTTAATATTAATCGATTTAATTCAAAACAAAATAACACACACACACATAACAAAATCTATTTAATCATAATTTATGATAAAAAAATCCCTTAGCTGCTGCTCGTTTCGTTCACCCATCAGAGTAATTATTTATTCGCTTAATAAAGCCAATTAAACGATCATTACTGCTGGCAAAGGTTTTTACCAGGTGGAAATCCGCTAATGACCTTTCCGGTGCAAATAAATTAAAGCACCACCACAATGTGCTGTGTTGAACGCCCAGTAAAACATGTTTTAAATACAAATGAAAGCACAAATTAGCATCGCGATGTCAATTGAACTCGCTCGCCAATGGGTCCGGTTAATTTGTGCCCAACGCGTTCGCTACGGTGTTTTTTTACAGCAGCCGCGTCGAATTTCCCCGAACCGGTCAAATGAGTCGTGAGTCGCTGCGATTATCATTTTTCCAAGCGCTCCCCTGCCCGCCCATTCCCGGGGCAAGGGTTTTTCATTTTCAATTGGCGAATGAAACAAACGATAAGCTAACAACAACGGTGGCGGCGGTTTTACACACAGCTGGAGCCGCTCCTTCGGTGTTGTTGCAGATGTCGTGGAAAATGGGACGACTTGCGGATGACTTTTGTTTCCCATCTCCGCCGTTCTTTCGCTTTTCAATGTTACGCGCATACACACACACACAAAAAAAGAAAAAAAGGCGAACATAATTTACAGAAGCCCATCAAAATCTCTGACAAGCCTCAAACTCTGCGCCTGAATGGTAGACAACCGTTCGGACACCGATTACCGGCCGGAGGTGGGTGAAGCCGCGCAGGTGGAAGAGTGGTTGTTCTTTGTCGTTGTTTTGTGTGTGTGTGTGTGTCTGTGTGTGTTAGTCAGCGGGAATGAAGACATTCAAATTTGTGCTCACTTTTCAGCTTCAATCCAGCGCTGAACCACACAATAGCCGGAGCGTGCGGTAAGCGTTTTTTTTTGCTTCTTTTTTTCGTGGGAAGGGAACGAGGCCGACCGCGCGCGACTCCGCGCGCACAACAAAAGCCAGCTGGGGCGAACGAAGCGAAGAAGCGTCAGGCGGTGGAGGTGGAGACCCCTCTGCAAATCTTAAAAGAAGATCAATCAACATAATTGAAAACGGCTACGGCACACCGGGGGCGCTTTCAGCCATACAGACTGCCTGCTCGCGCCCCCGGTGCTTATGTTATTTTCATTTAAAGGAAATTGAAAAGACACGCGAGATTATGACACTCCTTCCCCGTGCGCGTATATCAAAGATGTCCCGGATCTGCCCGGTATTAAATGTGCACTCTCTCTCTCTCACACACACACACACACACTTGGGGAAAACCCGCAAGTGAGCATTTTCGTTGCCCACCCGAATATATCTCACTGCAATTGCTTTGCGGAGGTGGTGGAGTCGGGAGGCAAAAGGAAATGAAAACTGCATCTGAACAACGCCACGTGCGGTAGGAGGAGTGGATGCCTGGGAGACATTCGGATTGGAGAATGATTGAAATCCAACAACAACGAAATTAAGTGAGCACTTACGTGTGCCGGGGGCCGCTTCCAATCACGCAAATGCGCCCGAAAGGTAGGCAGCGCGTGCGGCAGCCGGATTTCGGCTGCGTCGATTAGGGAATTCCCGATGCTGCAACCGCCGTGGCGAACGATCGGCTGTTTTACCAGCATCCTATGAGGGATAAGATTGTGCAGCTGGGGTTTTCCGCTCATAAAGCTGGCAAATAATCCCGCTTTCTGGTGTTCGATTCCTGAACGGTAACAGAAATAAAAAGTTTAAAAATTTGCTCCCAAATTATAGTTGCACGAAAAATCAATATTTTGCCCTAATTATGGTTAAAAAAAATGAAAATACACATTACTGTATACATTTAGGCGCTAAAAGCGAAATAAAAAACTGTCTACCCATTGTCCACATGTTGACACTAATGTACTTAGTGAGCGCTATAATCCAGTTTTGTAGCGCTTGACGCGCGTTTAAAGCGTTCCTTGTCCATTTTTCACCATCTTTACGGTTAAAGAGTATATGAAAACGCAACAGAACGTAGCCATCGAGCCGCGAAAGCTTCCCATCAAAGCTCCTGACGCTGATTAGTACCTGAACAGCAGACCACACTGCCGTCGGTTACTATTGCCATCTCCCCGCCCGGAAGCGATCCGATGTGTTTTAAAACGTGTCCAACCCGATGTCGATACAAGCGGTGTCGTACCCGGCGGGGAAAGTACGGGCCCCAGCCAAAGTGTGCAATTAGTCGTGGTACTACCAGTGTCAACCACTGCACGTCACCGACTCCGTCCGACCGAACAGAAAATAATAGTAAAAGGAAGCAAAAAAAAAAAAACAAACAAAATCGTTCGCAACGATTCTATTCATCGTGCGGGCACACAATTACTGATTCTCCATTTTGCATTTACTCTGTTCGTGTTCCGCTCTCGTCCCTCCGTTCGGTACTCGCTCGGATGTGTGTATAGGTGTGCTGCTCACACACGCCCGGCCGCTCTCCACGCAGCAACAGCAGGGAGCGATTAATCGATGTCAGTTGGTGATGACAAACGTCATCAAGTGCGTCCTCCGGGAGGTGGATCAGATGCGTCACTGTGTGTATGTGTGTGTATTTGCCTTTGTTCCCAACCCAATACAGCATCCACAGCGACCGACTGTCAATCGTACCGGGACGGAACAGGCCGACACAGCCGACGGGGGCAGCACAATGCACAGCTCGATCGATCGACAATGAGCGTCGACACAAAGGCGCACAAGCTGGCTCGTCTGGCGAAATCGTCGCTTCTGGTTGCGTTCCGATCGCCTGTACACACCCACACACACGCGCGCGCTATCGGCGGTGTATAATCGAACCGAGTCGTTGGCGATGCTGATGGACCTGATTGCCTGACGACAGCTGCCTGCCGGCTCTATCTGTCTGTCCTGTGCGCCTGTGCCTTGTTTTGCGTCGTGTTTTTGCACGTCCCGCTGTGTGTGTGTGAGTGGGTGCTTGATTTTTTTTTTGTTTAATCGACAACAATTAGGCGTTTTGAAGCGTACGTTCCCGAGGCCCGACACAATTTCAGCCTGATTGCCCGATCAGCAGCGCGTTTGTTTTGGTTTTGTGTGACCGCGTGGTACCACGCGTCGCCCCCAGCATTAATGCGTTCGCCCATCTCGCGCACCCGCTGGCAGGTGGGTGGGGGGGCGATTGCAAAAAAAATATGTCGCAGAACACCGAACAACACAGCCGCCGGCAAAACGGTGGGCGATAATTTCTTTTTTGCCGCTATCGAACGCCACACCGTCCCGCGTCCGCCGAAACCGATCATTGTCACAGCAAGTGTCCGCCGGCTAGTAGCCCGACGCGTTTACACTCGCACGCTTCACTTCTCGGTGGCTTTTTTGTTTTGTTTCGGTGGCCGCGTTTTGTTTACGGTGGGTGTGAGTGGACATACGGACGTTTTTGTTTTTTTTTTGCACTCGTTTCCATTGATTGTACGGCACGGGAAGAAGGTTTCGCACTCGCACGTGGGCTGATTGTGTGCTAATGATGTTATTATGGTGTGGAATCAAGCATTGAGTGGTTTGTTTGCACTTCCGTTTATTTTTCCGGTATGCTGCTCTCTTCGAAAGGAAATGTTTTTAAATCTAGATTAAACGTATATTTTAACTTAATATCTGCTGAAGAACATTTGTTCACATCAAGATTTTAGAGCAAATTACTTGTTCAATAAGACAAATAGGAAATGTTCTTGCTTTTAATCTATCTCTAGTTATGAAAATATGACAAAATTGTTTAGAATAAGTAGTAAAATTCTGTAAAATCATCCGTATTCGTCGTCCTAAGGATGACTCGCGCAAAAAGAGACACTAGTCTATATTTTCCACGACACGCCTATTGTCTTGTGGTCAAATATACAAAAACAGTATCGAAAATAGCACATTACTCTGCTACTGTATACAGGTATGCCTTTCCGTTTCGCTGACAACGTAAACGAACACTACCCGAACACACACACACACACACCCGAAACCCACCAGCAGTCAATTAAACGACAGCGTCTTCCATTTAAAAGACCATTAATGGCGCACTTACACGCACGCTTGACCGAGTCTAATTCAATAAATTATCACCATTATTTACGTTTTACGCCTCCCCTCATCCTCCCTCCCCCCCGGACGTTTCCGTTTCGGTTGCGCGCGAAGTCATGAGGGGTGCCGGTCCTTGTCGAGCGTGTAACAGCCACTTCGTCGTGGTCTAGGCTGAGGTTTAGTGGTTTCTCACACACTCCTGTACTGTGATAGAACAAACGGGCCAAGTGGGGAGACTATTTTTGCTACGGGAGTAAGGGGCTCCCGAAAAAAAAACCTAACCTCAACCGGGCGGAAATAGCCAATTGCGATGTAACCATTGTTTTTTTTTTTACGAGCTAGTTGTAGCTGGACAACATCATTAAATCGTTACCTAAAGGGGAGGTTGGAGTGTTCCGCTGTAGGGCCGGGATCTTCTCCCGCCCGTCCTCGACGTGGAGTGGCCGGACGTTGAAATCCACCCAGAGGGTGACGCCTTTTAATTTATTAATCTTCGGGATGTGGTGGAGGTTGTGGTGGCGATAGGCTGGGCTCTCGGGGTTGGGCATTATTTATTGTGACGTCGCAGGCACCGGCACGGTCGTGTACAGGATGTAAGCTGCAGACGGCAACATGGAGATGAAGTACTCTGCCGGCAGCGAGTTGCTGGGCCGAGCCAATGGGCAACTTTCTCCGGTCGGCTCCGGTCTGCGGACGAGGACTTACGCGCAACAACACGCGTACATTGTAGGCGGGCTTCGGCTTAACTCGTAACGCTGGCGACGTTGATGTACAAATTAGAGTACGCTTTGCCGTCGGTTCTGCACTTAGACGCGGTAGCACTTCAAGTGACGCCACCGACAGCTGAACTTTGACAGGCGACTTGCGTCAACACTTGAACCCTGCGGGGCATTAGCAAAACGTCGTCGATTATGGGCGGGCTGGGCTGGGCATTCGCTTACATGCGGTAACGATCCGGGTAGTCCGGGAGTCCGGGAGTCCGGGAGTACGCGAGCTACCTCCCTGCGCCACGCTACATTAGACAAGCGAGTGTGCTCCTGCAGTGCGTAGTGTTGCGAGTTGACAGTTTGACCTTTTTTTTTTGCTGCTGCTCCTGCTGCTTCTTCTTCTTCTTCGTGTGGCATGCGGTGAGTACACTGCACCACCTCCACCGGCCTAACCTCACAAAAATGCGCTCCGAGCAGGCGTACGGGTCAGTTGTCGGGTTTCCACGATCAATAAAACCTCCCTCCCCCCACGCCGCACCGGCCAGGGAGGCAAACGGAGGTTCCGTTTTCAACATTGTCGCTAGACGTACCAACCCGAGAACCGAAACCCTGCACCAGGAAGACATTAATCCACGCGACCGGTATTAACGGACACGGACTTTTAGGACGTGTCACGCGCGAAACCTCATGACCGAGCATGCGATGTAATCGCTGGATGAATCGCTTCACGCACATTTTCCGCGGCAATATTTTAATGCTCACAGTGGTGAGTGTGTGTGTGTTTGTTTCTGTTGCACTCAACATACAATCAATGCAGCGCTAATTGTTAATGCGATTATCGTTAATAGTCTTGCATACGGGAAAGCTCTAACCGAAGGGCGCGCCCGGACCATTTTGAAGGCCCATTTTGAGGTGTGGCTTGCAAATGGAGTGGAGCGAGGCAGTGGGAAAAGGTAAGCCCGATTACCAGGAAGGTCGTCCGACGTTTGATGGCAACATCATCGGTATTTATATCGGACAAGCTTTTTTTTTCCTGCCTGCTACTGCTGCCGCTAGTCTCTATACAATTCCTTCCTGCTTCCAATGTACCCGCGACAGTAAAAGTTTCCCGCAGTAACAATAAGCTACCGCTCACAAAAGCCCTGCTCCGTGTGTACTATACAATGCCGCCCTACATTCCCACTGCTTAATAGTCAATTAAGGCAAAGATACAATGGCCGGTGGATATAAAAATACGACGGAACGATCCTGTGTGATGGCTGGGAAAAGAAACTACTAAAAGAGCGCCACACTGCAGGAAAAACCACAAAAACCGCCACGAGCCAAACAAATTGCCCAATACACTAGCTCCCATTCCGTACATCGCATTGATTAGCTTGTAGCTGGAAGGTGGAGGTGAAAGAACGAGCGAAACGAGAAGTAAAAATATAAAAAAAAAACATCCCCAACACCGGATATCAAGATGTGCGATCAATACCGGGGAATGTACCCAATTTAAAGAGTGATTGTGATATTTTTTTTTTTAATCAATTTTCTTTCCCTTCCAATGTTCGTGCACGCGCGAGCAGGACGAGCAGCTTTTCGTTGGCAAAATACGGATGTCACGCCGCATGACCCACGGGGTGCCCGTGCGAACCACAGTGCATAAAAGCGGGATAGTGTAGCAGTTAGTGTAGAGTGATCGCTTCGGGCGAAAATTCGCCCCGTTTCGGGCGGTGGAACGTGCAGAACGAAAACGGGGGAGAGCGAGGGAGCCCGCTCGCTCGAGTGCTTTTAGCGTAGTGCTTTTAGTGTTCTCGCTAAGTTGCACGGGTGAGCGCTGGCGACGGAAAAAGAATTAATAAAAAAAAATACGTTGCGTGTAAATTGACGATACTTTTATCCAACCAGTCATCGGCAACAAAAACGCGATTCGCTCGATTCGTTTGTTTGTGTGCGCGAACAAAGCGATGTTTTGCTTTGTTTGCGTTGCGCTTCCGGGTCGCTACTGGCCGCAATCGGCGTCCTGCCTGCCTAATACTGCCCATCAGTTTTGTTCGGCCTCAATTGCGGCCATTGAAAGCTGCTCGCAAAAAGGGCTTCCACCCCGATGAAGGATATAACAAAAAAAAAAAAAGATTGCTGAAACAAAAAGCAAGCAGACAAAAATCACGAAAAAAAACCATGTAGGGAGATAGTAAAAGCAAACCTTCGAAGCAGCAGCAAACGTCAGGATACAGCAGGGATGTGGGTGTAAATTTATTCCAAAACTCCCCTCGGCACCCCAGCTCGGCGACCGGGGCAAAGTTACTGCTCATTACATCGCATAATTTATTGGAACCGTTGCTCGAACATGAGCATCCGGGATTTGTCCGGCGAAGTTTCTGGATGGGATGCGAGATTGACGGTTCATATTGGCTACATTTATCTTCATTCGACCGGTCGCTTACCGGCTTACTAGTATGGACTCGTGAACACCAACACACACACACAACGGTTGGCATCGAAACCGGGAACCCTTTCGGGAAACCAAATCTCGTCAAAAGGCGCGGCACTCGCACGCTCCCTTTCCCCGTGGCGCTGCGCGATATACATTCCGGCTTGTACGGCCTCGAGCGTAACCAAACTACAGGGAGCAACAACAGCACGACAGGCAGCAACAACAGAAAAAAGGAAACGAACCGTGTACCGGGAGGACAAAACAAAAAAAAAAGAAAAAGAAAAAAGAAGGAAATCCAACACTTTTGTTCGCTCGTCCCGGTGGTTCTTCAGGCAGCGTAAGCCAAGGATAATCACACGTCAACAAGTCCGGGAACGCCGGAACCGGCGCGACGCAAAGTCAAGGGGCCGGTTGCCGTCCGGAACGATGTACCGGAGGCAGCAGCAGCCTATGTACATATGTCTCTTTGTCCGTATTGCGCCGTATCGCGTGCAGATTGTATATAGAGTGCGACCCCGAAATTGCGTACGCCTCTCCAGCACAGCGGGAACGTTTAGGCGCTCAACAACAACGACAAAAAAGACACTCCCGGAACAAATAATTACACGCGGTTGCGGCCATTGCGGAGTGGAGGTGAATGCGCCGCACGGAAATACGCCCGTGCAGGGTGAAGGGTCCGCGAGAAGGGGCTCAATTAATTAAATCTTTTTAAAACTATCTACTAGGATGGACGGATTTCAAGCTCCTCGCCGTAAGGCAATCTAACACATTATTTTGTTATTTATAGTAAAACTTCACGAGGTTAAAAACCAAAGGGGTTCTAAACAAGTTTGAGCTCAGGAGATGGATTTTTCAACAAATTCTATAAGTGCGAGGCCAACAAATCTTATCAGGTACAAAATACACGTTGAAATACTCAGGAATAGAGCACACATGGCTGATATATAGAGACATATAAGACTATTCGTTGTACATAACACATAAGACCTAGGGATCTTTTGTATCTTCCTATCTGTTGGAAAGATGCTTGTGGAGATAGAGTTGATCGTTTAGAAAAGAATAACACCCTTTAGACCAAAATGGTATAGAAGGCAACGCTTTCGTTGGAATATACGACTATTTCTGTACCAGCTACACCACAGACTGAATTAATTGAGGACCTGCTCGTTTCCTGGTGTCTTCCGGAGATGTTTCGAAAATTTTCTCATCTTACTAACCTCACATATCGCACAGCGCAAATACTGACGAGGGTTCTCCTTTTGCCCACTTCCAGATTGGGATTCATGTCGCAGTGGAGTGCGATTGCGAATCGGTACGCGGCGCTCTGCCCACCCGGCTGGCCGTGGCCACCGACGTCACATCGGATGCCTTTCCACAGTCCCGGCAATGGTAAGTACACAAGCGTCCCGTTTCCAAGCCTGCCCTTGCTGGACACGGTTTTGTCACCCCCAGCCGGCGTACAGCAAGCCGCTTGTACGCTTCCGGCGGGTCAATTTAGTTTCGCGTTTGACCGGGAGGGCCGTCTTCTCCACCTGAGTTTTGCCCGGTGCAGTTTACACACAATCAACTCAAGTGCGCGCGACTGCCCGGACACCCGGGGAGGGGGCGGCGCGGGCGGGCCAACTATTTGCACAAAACTATTGAGCGCAAACAGTTTTTTAAGCGGCTTAGCTGCAAAATGCGAAGAAGGAACACACCGTACCACAACACTTACGCTGCACCTCGGCCCACGTCCGGAGCCCGTCGGGTGTCGGTGTCTTCACCGCAACCACACGGTATGGCTTCCCGGACGGCAGCAGCAAAGTGTTAAATCGCTCCATCGCACCGGAGAGCGCTGCTGGGACCTACGCCTATGGCTTCGCAAACTACTTCCCAACACACATTGCGACCTTGCGAGTCGATTTGTTTTTTGTTTTTTTTTTTTTGGGTTTTGCTACCAACGTGAAGCCTTGCTGTGCCAAATTAAAGGGTAATGGAAGGTAAGTACACCGTTTTTTTTTTCTCTCCCGCCGTCAACCTGAAACCCCAAAGCAAGCAGAACCGGCGGAAGTACCACCGTCTGCTTTAGGTTAAGGCTAGTTTAACCTAAAATACGCTGGTGTAAAGTTGCTCCTTCTGCCCGTTGTCTGGGTGTCTCCGGTTTGCAGACAAAACACTTTCATAAGTAGTCCGGTCCGAGCAGTCCGGCGTTGGAGTGTTTAGTTTTTTTTTGCAGTTTTTCAGATTCTTTTTTTTTTTGGAAACTGCTACTCCGAAACAATCCGTCGGGACGGAGGGTGTCAGTGACCATTTGCCGGTATGGCAGTGACCTCGTGACATCCGGGAATAGGAAAGTGGACACCAGGCGCTGGAATGTATTGCTTGTGACGTTGAAGTTTATGCCGGTAAGGTTGCACATTGCTCCAGTGCGGGCAAGGCACCAGGCACCTTTTAAGATATTGATATGCATTTTTTTTACGTCTTCCGAAACGAGGAGAGCAAGAAGATCTTGTATCAAATCGGGAATCAAACATAGCTAAAAGGTCCTTGCATTTGTACTGCATTTGTATAAATGTCACGTATAGTACAATGTTGCAAGAACGTAGCCCAAGTACGGATATGAGTTTGGTGCTGGAATGTGTGGTTTAGATGGCAGCTGTTACACTACGAAACACAAATATCTGCCTGAAAAGGATGTAGCATTAAAACTGAGAAGATATCGCTAATGTACAAACAGGTAGAGCCCAAAAATCTAAGCGCGTGACGCTCTCTCTCTTCTCCAACAGACAACTCCGCCAACTCTGCCATCGAAAACCAGTCACCCTCACTGACGCCACCGCCGTCGCAGCAGTCGAAGTCACCGTCGCCGCATCCCGCGTTCCTTGGCGGCCGGTCGACTGGTTGCGGCGGTGGTGTTGGTGGTCCGGGCGGGCTGGTGGGGATGGGTGGCGTCGGTGTCGTGGGCGCCGGCGGTTCCGGCGCCCCCGGCGGTGGCCCTGTGAACGGCGACGACTGCGAGTCAGACGACGACGGGCAGGAGATCATCGAGGAGGACGACGAAAGCGACCGGCCGTCCGATTCGGCCTCGCCCAACTCCAACGGCAGCGCGATGCAGGCGAAGCGGAAGAAAAAGACGCGCACGGTGTTCTCCCGGGCGCAGGTCTTCCAGCTCGAGTCCACCTTCGACCTGAAACGGTAGGTACCGACCGGCCTAACCCTTTGCCCCGATTGCCCGATCGTAACGCCCCTTCTGCTCCTCTCCTCTCCCGCCAACAGCTATCTCAGCTCGTCGGAGCGTGCCGGACTGGCGGCCTCCCTGCGGCTAACCGAGACGCAGGTGAAGATCTGGTTCCAGAACCGCCGGAACAAGTGGAAACGGCAGCTGGCGGCCGAACTGGAGGCGGCCAACATGGCCAACATGGCGCACGCCGCCCAACGGCTGGTCCGAGTGCCGGTACTGTACCACGAGGGCGCCACCGGCGGATTCGTGCCCCCGCCGCCCCATCCACACTCCCAGCAGCTCTACTACACGACCTCGGCCGGCCGAGCCGGTTCGCCGCCGCGGCCACCGCTCTCCTCGCTGGTGTAATGGAGGCTGCCGGGAGCCGGCGTTGGACAGCACGGGTAGTTGGGTTCGCCAAAACAAAAAAGAAGAAGAAGAAGAAGAACAAAATACCGCCTACCCCACCCCGTCTTCGAACCTCCAGATCGCATATGCACCCGTGGGCAGCAACACACACCTACACATAGAAACACTTATATATATGTAGACAAACATAAATACACGCAACACCACCATCGTTCGACATTTGGTTTCGTGAGGCGCGATGATGACGGAATGATGGTGCTGTTTTGACAGACAGACAGACAGATGGACGAACAGATAGAGCCTGATGAACTTACATCGCTAGAAAATGATGATATATCGAAGCTATATTAGTAAATTAAAGTAAAGCTTACTTTCCTAATCCCACCACCCCCGTTCCCCATTCGTCCCATCCTTCTTCTTCCCCCAGTGCGCGCTCTCTCTCTCTCTCTCTCTCTCTCTCTCTCTATCTATCTCTCTCGAATGAGGATGATGCATCAGCTATCAGCTACCAGCACGCCTACTCGCTGCAGTATTTGCCGACCGCTCAGCGTGCCGGGAAGGGAATGGGAAGGGAAAACACGGTTAATCTGAGTGTGTATATAGCAAGCGACCGTGGCGTGAGCCTCCGCCTTCCCTTCCCACACACCACGCGGTCCCCCACCCAAAACACTTACGGGACCTAGCAAGAAAAAAACGGGCAAGAATCGGTAAACGGGCGGAATGCTGCCAAGAAGTATAAAGAATAAACGCTAACAAATAATATCTAAGTACCGAAAACGGAAAAATAAAAACAACCACACACACAACAACAACAAAAAAAAACAACACTGTACATATGCTGCCTGAGTTTGACTTTGATTTCGAGCGATTCAGTTCTTTTTTTTTGAGGGGGCCATCTTGGACATTCCAAACGGATGTCTGACTCCGCTCCAGGGCGTGTGTGAGCCTTCCAGCTATCCGAAAATGGATTACGTTCACCCGAAGAGGTAAGTTATACGCCCGGTATCGCTCTGGAAGTCTGTCGGACACGTTCAACGTGCTAGCAGTGAAGTCACTGAGGTACTTGAACTCGTTGCGGTTGAGCAAAAAATGGCGAGTTAAAAAACAGTACACGATGAAAGATGTTTCTGGGAAGGTTTTTATACGTTTGTCGTTGGCTTTTTGGCGGGTTTTACTATTCGAGTTTTTGGTGGTTAGTCCTAGAGAGAAAATAACTAAATCGAATATCTCTAGACTCTCATCAAATTGTACTCTTCACCTCCTTCCTCAATGGACATCCTTGGAAGAAGGATTATTTTTGATTTTTTTTCCAAAATCAGAACAGATTTTTGATGACAAGTAAGTTGTAAACTAATTTGCGTACAAAACATTGTTTCTATCATTCTCGTCGCCAAATTTGTGTGTCCGTTTTAGCATCTCCACGCACGGACATTCAAACCAATGCAACCCTAATACAAATATAAAAACAGCACTTGTAGGACTTACATCCAGAGCGATGCTCCGGTATGAGACATTTGATACTGCAGTGCCTTCCTTTCGCCCACGGTCTGGTCCTCAGGTTCGTTCGTCGCCAGGTTGTTCCAAAACCTGGGAGAAACTTCAACCGCTTGCTGAAGGCGGGGAATCAAACAGAAGACTATTGCGAGCCGATGGGCGAGCGGGGGGAGGGAATAAAAAAAAACGACCGCTCGACGACGCTTACGGGCAAGCGCAGTGTAATTAGTAGCACAATTTGCCTATTAATCATCCGTACCCGGACGGGCTCCCCCAAAAGGCCGGTGCGATTGTGAGTGCGGCCGCGGAAAAGGTACCAGAAAGCGGACCGCAAACTGGCGGCACGGCCCAGTTACGAAAGGCAAAATGTTGCGACAAAACCAGCGTGCAACAAAACACACCGAACGCCGGAGCAGTAGTGGCGTAGCGCGGGCGCAAAATGGTGGGTTGAGATGGGACGGGACGCGCCCCACGGGGGAAGAGATAAAAAGGGATCCCTTCCTCGCCGGCCGCGGGTCCACCGCGCGGCTGCTGGTGTATTTACTCCGTCACTATGTATCCGGTTTCCGGGCGGAAGGTAAAAAGCGCACGAGAAATGAAGAGAAAAAGCACACATACACAAACAGGAAAAAAACAACAAAATATTCCTCCTCCCCCCC
>JXWZ01005504.1:0-36008 GCA_000956215.1 Anopheles farauti No. 4 | reverse complement strand
CTATTAATTTGTATAGTTACTGTGAGAATGCTTACGAAATGGAAAAAAAATCGTGTAAAAAGAGGTTGAAAAATTAGTAAAAAATTAATTAATTTTCACTGATTTTTTTTTTGCATTTTTGAGTTTCGTTGAAAATTATTGAAAATACTTTAATTAAAGCACTATGACTGTGACACTCTTTGCACCCTTAATTACAAGAGAATTGCCCAAATAAGCAGTCTTAATTGAATCATGTTTCTAGGTACACAATCGAAAGTAGGTTATTGCTCGTGGAATGTTATTGAATACGTCCATCCAAATACCTTTAATAAATAGACCACTTCACATGGCACAAGAACATCGCATCCAAAGGGCTGCTGCTGCTGCTGTTGCATTGGACCTCCAACTCGAGTGCGCGCAGCGTTAGTAGCCCGCGCCGCAATTTGTGAAACAAATACATTCACCACAGCAAACAACCTTGGGAGCGGGCGTCCCTCCGCGAACGTGGAATCCGCGATCGGTTGGCGCTACGTCCAACAACGAAAACAACAACGCGAGTGATATTAGCAAACAGCGAACCCGATGCGATTGCTCGGTTGCTTCTTAATTTTCCCCCGGACCAAGGGAGGGAGAAGCGGAGGAGGTTTGTGGCGGTTTCGAACAAACAGAAGAGGAAGGCAAAACAATAACACTCCACTTGGGGCTGGAGAAACAGTGGAGCAATAGAGCAGTGTAACGCGCGAGCCGGGTTTTGAAGTGAAGTGACCGAATCGTAGTAGCTGGCGTCGTGGCTGGGTTGCTGCTTGGAAAGACGAGCCTCCCCAACTACGGGGAGCTTTGCTGCTTGTTTGGCTGCCCCGTCGTACTCCGTGCAAGTGCCAGTGTCGACCCAGTTTTGACTCTGCTCAGAAGGGGGCCTCTCCACCCGGCCCGACCTGGTGGAGATGATGATGATGGTTATGAAATTAAATTTATCGTTTATCATAAATTTTGGTACTATTCCGCATTCGGTTTTTTTTACTTGGCCTCGTAATGGGTGGTAATTCTCGAGACACGCCGACGCCGCCGCCGGTTGACGATTTTACGCGGTGAGTGATCAATGGTGCATTGTTATGACAGTGGTTGGAAACGCAACTTTAACAACCACCATTTGCTGTCTCAACGTTGTAAATGGGTTGATTATTACAACCGAAACAACATTGGGAAATTGATGATTTAACGCCGATCATAGGCGTCGCTGGTGTTTGTCGGGTTTATGGACCCTATCTCCAACACAATCCCAAGTGAAGCAAGGTGGTTTTGAGCAGGTGCTCGCAAAGGCGTTGGATTTGATGATAACATCATAAAGCAACCCTAATTGATTGGGCTTTTCAAGGATGGTTAACATTTAAATTGCGTTTCATTACCGAAAAATATTGGACGACATTTAAAACCGACAAATGTATGTCCAATTTCTGCTACTCATTACAATCTGGAACATCCACGCCAGAATATATCTCGAGCGTGAAGGTTAAAGCTTCAGATAACGTTCTGCGAACGTGAGGAGAAACAACAAGTGGATGTTTTTTTTCACACACTGAATCTTGAGGTACGATACTAACAGCGAACGAAAAAAATATAGTTCAGTGGGTCGGTAAGGGGCGAGCGACTGCTGGAATGAACGTATGCCGGAACAAAATAAAACGCTTCGTTTGGCTTTCGTGAGCACCAGCTCTAATGTTGCATGCTGCTCCTACTGCTGCTGCAACAACAAGTGCAATCAATCACGCAAAGTTGTGTTGTTTTCTTCTGATCCTAGCACGCACGCTCCACGGAGCATAGCTTCTTCTTCAGGTGGTATGTATGATTATACCCTGGCTGGCGGCCACCATTACAAAACTAATAGGATAGATGCAATAAAAAAAAACCCCCCCGCAAGGTGGGTGTTCCCTAAGGAAAATGTATAAACAGGAAAGCGATTAAAGATGTTCGTGCTACGGGAAGGCGTTTTTCACGCAAGTTTTTCGCACAAGTTTCCCCTCCGGGGAATATTGTTACGGTCAAATAACAAAATTTCGATTTCGATTTCGAAAAGAGATTGACAATGTCGTTACGTAAGTAGCCGTTCGTTTCAAAACGACCCCGTTTTTTTAATTTGGTCTGAGTGTATTTTTTTCTTCTTATTTATTCTACGGCTCGGAAATTTCGGTTGATGCTAGAAAATTTATCGATTAGAATTTTTTGTTATCATTTTATTGGATGATTAAATGGAAGGTGCTGCGTAGTTGCCGTATTAGCTAGGTATAGATTATCATGACCAGTATCTTTTTGAGATGAAAACGAACTCATTTCAGTTTGACGGAGCCCGTCATTCGTCAAGGGTCGTCACGCACGCACCCCCGATCCAGCGTCATGGCGTGTGGGTGGGACGCATTTTCTAGAACACGTACGAGCACGAACTGAGCGAGGAAAGAAGAACTATCGAACGCTCGAGCAAAACAAAACTCTCCCGCAGGAGTCATCACTTTTGCCGGCGGCATATCGCTTCGGCACGCTACAACGTTTGGAGCGAGAAGATGAGTCACCTGCGGTGCGCCTGAAGAAGTATCGTGTGACGCATTTTCTTACCGCTGCGAAGCGATCCGAAGCGGCGGGTTGGGAATTTATGATCGTTATTTGTGCCTCCGGCAGCAACAGCGAAACATTTCACGCAACGAACGTGATAATAATACGTTTGCTTGCACTTTGGAGCGCGTTAGAAAATAGTAAACATTTTACCCAAAATTATGTACATAGAAAAATGGTCTCGAAATATAATTGTCCGTCCGAGGTTTCCAAGCGCGAGCGCGCGCGTGCAACCCTAATCATCTAAATGAGTCCGTCTTGCGAGGCCTGCTAATTTCTTGGGGTTTTCACTTTTGCTGATCCACTTTGAATAGGAGCTCCTCTAGCGTTTTGGATTCCGTGCAGTCCGGGCCGGATTATCTCACCACTCAGACGCGGTTACCCAACCATCGCTTTCTTTCCCACCGTGCTGCTAATTGATGATACGCGAATGATAAATAACTGTCATCTGCAGGTTGTGTGGGCTTTCCAGAAGTTGCTATTATTCGCGGGTAAAGCAAACGCAGATCGCCGGTACCGGCTAATCAACGTCACCGAGCGGTGCCGGCAGAATCATTCGGAGTGGTTATTCCATCGGCGTCATAATATTGACGCTTAAAATTAAAACGCAATCGCGGCGAGGGAAGCAGGAGACTTTGTGTGTTTGCTGTGGAGTTGCGGTTGGTGCAACAAAGAAGTCGTCCTCCAGCGTCTTCGTTCGTTCGCATCGTCTCCAATCGATGGGTCTCTTATCCCCTCGGGGGATGGTGCTGCTCGATATTAATCAAACGCAACCGGACGGATGCAACGCCGGTTTTCCATCACAAAGCAACAAAGTGCGACAACGACCGTCGGCTTGGACTTGGATCATCATCTCCTCCGTCGCACAGGTCAGTGACGCTCGCGACATGGGGACGTGCAACAAAGAAGCAGACGTGGACGTTGGGTGGTTGGTGTTAATGAAGTTGCTGCTCCATTTGCTTGCCTACCGCCCTTTCTTTCCCATCAAAGCTAGTAGATGCACTTGAACTGATGGGTACTGCTACGGTTGGGAATAGGGCCGGCCCTTCCCGTTTGCTTCTGGCGGCAACAGAGACGAGAGATTCCGGTGTGTTCTTATCAGCCGTTCGATGATGCAGCTGCGCTTCTGTTACGATGCCACAATACGCTAAACGGGCTCCTGTAAACATTGCTTTGATTGATTATTTAAACGAAAAATAGCATCATTAATCATGGTTCGCGAATGATGGTTCGGAGACATTTGTCGATATTAGAATGCAATTTCCTGTCGTTTTTTTTTATTTTGTACATTTGGGGTAATCGTTTTATCAGAAAGGTTTTTTTCTGATTTCATAAAAAAACTGACTGTTCTTGTCTGTATTTGTTTTTATGTAAAAAGGTAATATACCAGATCTGCTCTTTGCACTTTGCAATTTTGCAGAAGATCTACTGATGTTGAATTAATTAGATCCACTAAGATAATATTTTTTATGGTGTCCTTCAACAATTTGAATTTAAATTCCCGCATACATACATGGTGTAGTAAAACTAATAATTCTTCTTTAAAGGTACAATAGGATGTTCCAAACCTTTCGAGGACATACACCAGTTGTGGACAAATTATTTCGTTACATCTTGATGGAATCTGAAATAAGTTTCTTTTATTTTACCATTTCCACAAGGTCGTGTTTGTCGGTGCGTAGAAATAAGATTGTTGCGAAGAGTTGAGCGCCGAACGAATCCCTTGGATAAGAAATAAACATAATGATCGTTAGTGTTTACCGAAACACAGCCACAAACAGCAGTTGTCATGGCAACCGTGACACACGCTGCGTTTTTGATGCGAAGGGCACCAAGGCGGTGGTGGTGGCGACGGCGGCACAATGTGGGACGTTCTCGCCGGTGGCACGGAAAGTTTTTTTTTTTCCTCCACCGTGCGTGTTAAGGGTGGTGTGCGCGAGTCAAAGGCGTTTAAAAGAAACGGCCTGCCATTTCATCACCACCGCCGTCACTACTGCACAAAGCAAGAAAGCACAGCAGGTGAAGGTTTAAACAATATCAGCAGCCCCCATGGAGATGGATGTGCAGGAGGAGCAGGAAGGCTTCACTGCGCAACAAGGGTGGCAGCTACGCGTGGCTGATTTACGATTGCCCAATTTAAAGCAGCATGGGCAAAAACAAAAAAATAACACCGCGAAGACCCCCTTTAGCGCATCTCCGATCTTATCCCACCCCAAGAGTGACTCTGAAGATGCTCGCGTTTTTATCTCACTGCGCGGGGTTATCATTTTTTCACACTCTTTTTTTCCTTCTCTCTCTCTCTCTCTCTCTCTCTCTTATCCACTGTTCCCTCCCGACCGGCTTAATCGCATCATATTGCAATTCAACTGCATGCCTGCATCGGCTCGAGAGAGTGGTGCAGTGTAATGGGGCATATGGATGAGATCTGCCTCCTAGTTCTTCGGGACCTGCTGTGGGGCTAGTGCGCACTGTGTGTCGCTGTCCTAAGTGTGTGGATAGGCGAGGCGCGAACGTTGTTGAAAGATTTAACGATATGATGCATTATGTCGTCGTCGTCGTCGGCGTCTTCAAGGTTTCCCAATAGAATCTGCGAGCGAGCGAACGCGCCCGCGTAAGCGTTATCTTGGCGAAGGCACGATACGCTCCACCGAGAATATGTGTGTGGCTGAGCGACCGGTGCAAATAATGGAAAAGCGACGTAAAGCGTAAAATAAGCGCATTTTATTGCCAAACTCACTTTACTTTGCTGCTGCAGTGTTGCAAACCGTTGCCGCAATATGTGAGTTGGAAACACGGCTGATAAGGTGAGTTTTGTCCATGGTTTTAGAGTACGGAATAGCGCAGTCGAACGTCGAGAGGTGGAGAATAATTCTACGAACAGGTCCAATAGAGTTACATTTAAAACAATGGAAACCTACGGAAGTTTGTGTACGTAAATTACTGGATAATTTTGAGAATTTTCTCTAGATTTGTTAAGTTGGAAGTAAGAATGCTCCTTGTAAGTAAGAATCCTTTCGCCTAGCTCGATTTCACATTTCTTGTCTGAGTAATCTTTTGACACAGGTTTAAGGTTATATCCATAACGACTCTTTTATTTATTTTTAACGAAAAGCATTCTAGAACATTTTGGCCAAAAATTAAGTTCAATGTCTGCAAAAACTAAACTACGGAACCATTCGCGAACGGTTCCATAATTAGAGGATAGCATGCTGCTGCAACCGCTGCTACTACCAGTGTGTCCTTCGTATTCACGTAGCAATTTAGTGGTGGGAAGCGTTACCACTGGCAACGTCAGTGGCACAGCCGTCGTTACAGGCAAGAGCCCACCTCCAAACCCCGCCAAATTAGTGGTCAATTTGCATCAGGCCTCACGTGCTGCAAACGTGCGTCCGACCCCCGTTCGTTAGCTTCTACCGGCACCGAGAAGGAGCCGTGTCGCTCAAGCACACGAACTCAATTTGTGTGTCTTGTGGTGTAGTAAATTTCGCAAAATCGCCGCGTGCTGCACCGTGTGACATGGTCAAGCAGCAGTTAGCTCGGGAGCTAGGTTAGTAGAGGAGGACAAATTGGATTGTGAGCGGTCCGAGTTATAATATGCTTACGGACTACTTATGGCGCTGCGCATTGGCGAGGTGCATTGTTGATCCTGATTGGGGGGAAGGAAGGCGAGTGCCTTCTCCGATCGTCGACACAATTATGTTCATTGTTTTCGCTTTTGCTCGATGTTGTCCCTCCATACGCCGTACTGCAGAGAACTGGGTCAGCAGATTAGGTTTTCGGGACAGCATCTCGTTTTGACAGCTAGTAGAAACGATTTTGAATTGTATATAAATAATGCGAATTCGCCAGAACTGTCAGTTGCCATTCTTGGCCGCTGGCGACTATAAACAAAATCTTCATCGTTCGTGAACGTGTGCGGTAAACACTTGCACCGTGTTTACGAGCAGAATGCACCATGTGGTGAGTGCCCTCATGACCTTGCACTGCGGCCACAATTTCTGCATCGAGATCCGATGATGAGCTCACGGGCCGCTACCGGCCTGACCGCGCACCGAATGGCAAAATTAAAACAAATTCAGCGGGAGGACCTTGCGAATATGATTTCCTTTCCCTCGGTCGACCCCACCCTGTGCGCTCGTGTGTACTTAATTACTACACAAGTTGGCCGTGGGGGGGAGGGGGTGGGTGGCAGTCACCGGCGGCTACAAAGAATGTCTTGTTAAATGGCAACCATCGGGGCCGTGGTGAAGATTCTCTTCGATTCGGCTCAAGCGTTTTGCTAGCTTCCGGCAGCGATCAAACGAAAACGCACCGACCGAGTCCATCCGTTTGACCGTGAAAAGCGTTATCGCTGCAAACTGCTAGCCCTGACTTGGAGGAAGGATGTGTCGGAACTGTACCGGTAATCGAAATTGGTTCCTACGCCGGCACCGGAAAATGGTAACGATCGCGTGCACATTTTAACGACGTCTCTTTGAGGCGTTTATAATTTTTGGCTTTAACGTACGCGCGCGCCGAAACTTGTGTTGTGTCAATTTATGGCAGTGATTAATTATAGTGTCGACATCCGTCACCGCCGCCACTTTCGTCTCCCATTTCCCTTCCACACAACACACAACACATACACACGCGGCGAGCACTTTTTTCGTCCTTATGTTGTGCTAATTGTGGCTCGTTTGGAGTCTATTTTGGAGCGACCGACTCCGGTCAGCGTTTCGGTGGTATAATGAAATGGAAATTCATGTGGCTTCGCTCCACATCCACCACCACCGGTGGTGTAAAAGTTTAGCATGGGCCACCCCGTCCCCGTCTGGCGGGGACGTTGATTTACTTGTCTCAATTTGAGGTTAGGTTTGATTTTCCGTTGCCATTCGGCGCCATAATGATCGCGCGTTTTGTGTGTGTGTTTTTTTTAATTTTTATTCTGTGTTCTCGCAAGGTTCTGGTGGTATATTGGTGGTTTTGGGCCGTGTGTGTGTGTGACACTTATTGCTTTTTCGGCAAGTTTTCGCATGGCTTCTCCCCGAACAAAAAATAAAAAGTAAAAAACATATTCCATAGTTGGGCGGGGACGAAGCCGCCGGGGCTCGGGTGGCTCAAATTGTTTTAATTTTCCGCCCAACAAACCGAGCGTGCACAGCAACACGACGACGCACAAGGAAAAAGGAAAAGTCCGATACATCCACCGCGGCGATACGGCGGGCCGCACATCGGAATGGGAATATCTCAGGCATTTTGGAAGGCGTTCGGCGCAGTTCCGCGGCAGTTGTTGTCGCCGCCACGGGTGCGCGTATCGGGGCGATCTTAGGCGGCTCGGCTAAGAGGAAACGCCACGCGTTATTTTTGACATTTTGCAGAAGCAAGGCCACGGAGGAGTGAGCGTGGTTAGAGAGGGCCGGTTGTTCTATGGTTTCGGAACCGAGTTCGGTAGCCAGCAGCAGCAGCAGCGGTAGTAGCAGTATATTCTCGTGCTTGGTGATCACGACGGTGTGTGGTTGATCTGTTGAGCGTCACAGGACGATTGTGACACTTTATCACGATTTTACCGCCGTCACCGTAGTCCTGTGTTTCGCTCCGGTGCACTGTTTTGGGGCGAGCAGCCCGACCACGTGAAAGGCCTTTCGAATCGGTTTCGGGTAAGTTTTTGGGCAATTTACTTGAAAAAAAAAAAATCTTCATCGTTCGTTTTCGCTAACTTATTCGATTTACGATAAGTTCAGAACAACATTTTCTGAATATCCTTATTTAGCTTGCAATCGTTTTATAGCGATTTTTTTAAAGCTTTGTTTTGAAGTCCTCGCGACACGGTATCCCAAGTGCTCTGCCCAGAAGTGAAGGGAACCTTACACAAGCTGCAGAACGTACCAAGCAGGAACACTCGGTGCCGAAGAGGGGCCAACGTTTGAACCATATTTTTGGAGCTTTATTGCGGTTACATTCCAACAAAAATAGCAAAAAATTTTGCTCGCGCACCATAAAGTCTGTTCCGGTCGTTACACTTCGGTTGACTGACCAGCTACTAAGGTATTGCGCCGTTTTCGGGGCGCCCAAATTTCAGCAGTCGAAGTGTCGCTGACGGTCGGGTTTTGTATGAATCGCGGATATCATTGTTTGGAAGCTTCTCGGTCGACCGTTTTCGAGAATGGTTGTTGTAGTTGATGTCGGATTAATAAATTTAAAATAAAGTTTGGAATCCTTAAGCACATGCTCTACGGGGGCGTTCCGCTTTCGCTTGGTGTTGTTGATTTTCCAGTTCACTTTTGCTGCCACAAACGACGGCATGGGTTGTGATCTGGCTCGGAGAACGCTTGACGGAGGGGTTGAAGGTTGCAGCGAATGGACATGTTTCCCTCCGGTGTGTGTCAATCAACGGTTTAAACGGTAGCAGGATTCAGTATTAGAGTGTCCGAATCGAAATCTTCATGATGAGAACCGCAATGTTTGAAGTGGAGAAGTGCACGGATGCCGGAAGGCAACGAATGTTGTGTGATAAATAGTTGCCTTTTTAATTCACATTCGCTGCGGATGATAGGTCGGTCGTTTGTTTGGAGTTTGAAAGGTTCAAACAATGTTTAGAGTCAATCATCCATGCCTCATTCGGTTGATTATTCACACATTTTTACAGGTTTGTCTTCGTCAAACCAAACTATGAATAAACTTGTAATATAAATTAATTTTTAATCAAAATTTGATGAATATTCGCTGTGAATTATCTCTACGGCGTATAAAAACATTATATTTCGATTTTTTGATATTCCTTGAGAAAATATCAACCGAAATAGTCTCGCCAAATGATCGATTGATTTAATCGTCTAATTCAGATGCCATGATTCGGATTTTGGTAGAATTTTTCTACCAAATTTTCTCGCACCAAATAAATAAATAAATCTCTGCTGCACGCAAAGATTATTTCTCCAAAACCAAACGTTTGCAGGTTACAACTTACCACCGAATCCGGGCATGTGACGCAACACAAAACATTGTCTTATTTTTCTTCTTGTGACTGTGTGCTTGAACTTGGCCTCTGATCCTACGGTGGTCGAGGTCGACTTTCAAAAGCCTTTCGAGAACCGTTTCTGCAACCGTACCACCCCAGCAGCATAGTAAATGGAACACGTGTTTATCCATGCCGTTTCGCGTTGCCGTTTTGGCCGAACCGCCGTTGGACGACTTGCCACACGATGGTGGTAACAGCAACAGCGTGTACTCTGTCGTTTCAGGAATGGAGCGACGACTATTGAATCGAACCGTTGGTCAAACTGTTGAGTGTAAGCGGTGTTAGTGTCGCTTCAGATTTGCGAGCATTACAACACTTGTGTCAGTCGGCAAGTGATGTGTATGTTTGAAGATGTTGGAGGAGGTGACAAAAAGCGACCCAAATATGGTCCATAAAACCATCAATCCGACAGCATGTTCTCGTTCCACGCACAATCAGTACGCCGTGTCTTTTTAATAATTAACATTAATTGGTATGTAATAAAGAAGTCATGTTCGGTTGGTCGTAGAAACAAACGGCCCACAGGCGGGCGGCAATATTTTACTTCCATTGCGAAACCATCCGCGAACACAACGAAAGACACACCTGTCCCTGTCTACCAGCAGTTGTCAGGAAATAGCGGAGTCACGCTGTGAATAAAACCAACACCGGCAAACCTCCAGAATGTCGCACCGCCGGCAATCGGTCATGCTAGAAACCGATCCGATCTTGCGACCGAGTCTGGCGGCAGGAAAAGTGAATGGTTAATCTAAATCCCTTTACTCTGCCCATTCTAAATCGATCGCAATCAATCTATGCATCCGCAGCAGTACGGTTAGGGGGTGGGTAAAGATAGGTAACACACCGACCAGTGTCAGTGGGTGGCAAACGGCACGATTTCACATAAATCAGTTCCTCTGCGTGCCGCGGCTGCTTGCTCTCTCGAACTTGGCGCTCGATATCGCCCGCCGTAGCGATTATGCGCGTTGTTCTTCGCGTTGGCAGCGCGCGCGGTACCAGGTGCATCCCACACTCCGCCCCCCACCCTCGTGTTGGGGGTAGTAATTTTAGACGACTGTACGGGCGTGCGTGCGTGCAGCTACCGGGAGGAAAGCTGTGCCAAAAGTCGAACGCCGAGGGTGGTGGTTGGCACATTTTTCAGCCATGTTTCGATTGTTCATCGACTCATCATCATGTGATATGCACAGTGACAGCCGGGTGACGGGGCGGGTCCATCCGGAAACCGTGGGCTATCGATTTTGACTTATCTGGTGGATTATTTGCTTCTGCTTTGTAGAACGAAATGTCTAAAAAAAACCCGAAAAGGATTAGCGATGCTTTGTGGGGATTGCAGTGTAGTTGTGTTCAGGTGCTGTAATCGTAAAAGGGATTAAATGCTGCTCACTTCGAATCATCCATAGGATGTCAATATCTCAAAGTGGAAATGTTTTCAGTAATGGCTTATAATTAATCAGACCCATGTGATATCTCTTAACACACCGGCCAATTGTAATGAACGGGAGCTTATAAACTCTACACTGCCATGGATTTGGCAGGATCTGCAAATAGCTTGGCGTAAATCTTTCTTCGCGACGTATTTTCATGTGGTTCGTCCTTTGACGCGATTCGGAAACTCATCTGTCATCTCGCTGATCGCATATCAATCTTACACAAATCCTCTTATAGAGACGTATCTATGCAATTGAATAAAAAAAAAACAAAAACGAAAACACAACACAAAATCAGAGCACATTCATCTTCGTCCTGCTAGGACAGTTCTCACATAAATCTTGCACTTCACCTCTGAAGGCAAAAGCAAGCGTGTGCGAAGGATGGAAACTTCGGTGTAGCTGCCTCCACCATATGAACGCGGGCGGCTACGGCAGTCGTTGGTAACAAGTCTTACTTGGGCGGGCTAACTAACGCCTCCCCGAACGTGACAATATCGCCGAACCCGTGGGCTTGGTTAAGACATTCAAACCCGTGGTGTGCAGGTTTTGTGGAAACCTCATCGGTTGGTATGGGGAAAACATCCATTTTGGTGGGATCCACCACTATGAAGGCATACTTTCGTGACTCATTTACCTGACGGAACCGGGACTGGTCAGTTGAAGCTCGAGAAATGTGGCCCTTGCTCACAGGACCAATATTAGCATATTAACCCTCATTTAGGAGGCTTCATCGTAGGCAGGGCTTCGTCGTTAGCAAACTATTCGTGTGAGATTAATTTAAATCCGTGTGAAGATTAACACCTAAACTTGTACTTTATCGCTATGGAGGTTACTTTTCTTAGCAACAAAATTGAATTTGGAAAGTGTCAATAAAGTCTTAAGGACGTTCTGCCACTACTTGTTCTCACTTAAATAGAGTTTGGAAAATCAACGTCATGCATACAGGGCTAGGTTCGTTGGTCGACGAAGAATCCGGCTAATAATTGCATGAGCTCCAAACGGGGTTATTGCTTTGCTAGTCAAGTTCTCAGGTTATGAACAACTGAGCCTGACTTCCAAGAACCGATATTGAATTCCAGCTCGAGTTTAGTATTGTTATGAATATTGAATTGGTCTTTGGAATCAGAACCCCGTTCCTTTGGGACCGTTGGGATCCGAGAGTCCGATCACGGGTACGCACGATATTGTACGTGCGAAATAATTCATAACACACATAATTGACTCTCTCAATTTTGCCAGGTAATTAGCCGCGATGCTGCAATTAGAGCCGCGGCTGTTCGTTCATACCTTTCCTTCTCCCAGAGCACGTATGACGCAGAACGGCTGATACACTGGATCGATGGAAAACACTTGTTTCAACTCATACGATACATCTGTGCAAATTGACGTGGATGTCGGTTTGATGCAAAATCAGTTGTCTATCAAATGGTACACGTTGACGTGTTGAGCTTTAGACTACATGTTCGTCAGCAACAGCCGGGAAGTTGTATGCCGCAACGTGCATAAATTATTCGCGTTAACCTTTAGCTCACCACCTACTAGAACCAGGGTAGCGCGTTGCCAACACGAGCCTCTCCCCAACCCGGGCAGGTGACAGCCAGTGACGTTCGCGTGCTTTTTATTTGCTTCCGAAACCCCCGAACCCGGTTGACCTCTTTCGAACGAGCCAGTCAGCCAGCCAACCGTTGGCGTCCGCGAGTCGTTAGACAGCGAGAGCTACGCGCCCGCCGTTAGCCCTGACACAGTCGTTTGTGTCAGGACCGGGCGGTGTGAATCGGAAGTGAAGGTCCTCGTTCCTCATTCCACCTACGCGGCGGAACACGAATCCAGTTCCACGTTCCCATACACTGTATTGCCAGTGTTCCAGGGTTACCGTACGATCACACTGTAGGAGAAAGAACGCAAGGCGCGAAGAATGCAGTTTACGATCGGAGCGACATTTATTGACTAATCGCTTTGCCAACTTGCGCAACTTCCCTTACACGAGCTTCTCTCAGAGTCATTATGGTTTACGACCGATAAGGTGCGTAGTTCTAAGCAGGAAATTGTTCTGACGGATAGGAACAGCTCTCTAGTGCTAACGAGGTATGTGATTTACCTAACCTTACCATCAGCTCGAGAGTCCAGAATCGTTAACCTTTGTATTCCGAACTTGTTGGACCTGTTCGTTGCTCGTACTAGTATCGAAACTTTCGTTGAGCTCATTCAACAGCGCTTCCACTCCCTGCAGCTGCGTGAATTCGATTGCGTCCTGACGGTGGTGTTGCACTTGATTCTTATAGATAGCCAGTACAGCGTAAAGCCTTAGCAACTCGTCAATCAGATCCGGCACCGCTTCCTCATCGACGGCGTACTGTCGATTAGCTAAATCTTCGGTTACTAACTCGGGCATACTGTGCGGCTGGCTAGTCCCGATCTGTTCCGTCACGGTGTCATCCTTGATCGATCGAGATTTGCGAAAGGCAAGCTGAACCAGCGATTGTACGCAGCGCAAGTACGCCACGACGAAGTGTAACTCATCCGTTGTGTTGTAGGCGCTCGACTGGAGAAAGTCTATCGTCCAATCGATGCTCTCGGGTGTGACGGTGAAGATTCGCTCTCGAAATGCATCGAAACAGTGCCAGATCACCCCGATCGCATGATCTAGACACTGAAGAGCGCTTCCGGGACGTACTTCGTGGGGTTCCGGTGTGTATTCGATGGTGGAATGGAATGATTCCTCGCTGGAGATTGTTCGGAATGGGGTGAGCCTTGGTGTGCCTTCCACCGGAGACGATTTCGAATCCATAATGAGGCCTGTTAATTTGGAGGAGGTACGGCACACTTTTTTGTGGTTGATGCTCTGTTTGCTTAGGTTGTACTGATATATTGACAAATTCATTCGTGTACATGGGCAACATAGTAGGCTTAGTCGCCACAAATAAGAACGTATCGCTTGGAAGCAGATGAAATACCATTGAAATGTTTTTTTTCTTTGCAGAAAATAAACCGTTCGTGAATAGTGCTATCCATGAGTTGGAGAAAAAGCTCTCATCCGCCACTGCCAAACTAAGCTGCCAACAGCAACCAGAGTCTAGTTATCAGCCACAGCCTTCTCATCATCATCAGTTTGCCGCCTCATCGTATCCATCGATCCATCAGCCGCAACAGCAGGAGTATTTGCATCATTTGGCGCAACCTCACTATTATCAACTAGCGTCTAATCAACAGTTCTACAGCGAACAAGCCCATCGAGCGTCAGCGGAAGAAAGTAGATCATACACCGTTTCCAACGCATCTAGTGCACCGCAATCACAGCAGGCTGCTGCTCATACTACGTCCAACGAATGCTCTGGTCTGCATGCAATCTTACAAGTGATACGTGCCGAGCAGCAGCAGCAGCAGCAGCAGGATCGAAACTGGTCAAACGATTCAAAACATTGTGATCTCTACATCGCTACTGCCGCCACCACCGTCGTCAACAGCCCAACGTCGTCGAGTCGGGTGGAGACATATCCTACGCCGAATCACACGACCCTACCTCCGGTTGCAGCTTCCTCGCAGGCACCAAAGTTCAGTGCGGTCAACTTCCGGCGCGTCCAGCGTCACCCGCCGGTATCATTCCCAAAGCGCCCACTGGTAACGCAACGATCGCTCGGATCACCGCCGTCGGCTAACGTCGGTTCGAGTTACTCTCCGTCCGGTGCGGCGGGCAGCGTTTCTGCTTTCCCCTCAACATCGCTTGCAAACGGACAGCAGCAACTGCGACGCCGCCAGCACGGTTCCCGAAGGCATGAAGCCTTCGTCAAAACGCGCTCCAAAACCATCTCAGACTTTTTCGGGCCCGAATCGACCCCGGTCAGCCGACTGCTGAACATAATATGTCAAGAGAAGGAAGCGGAAAGGGTAGCAGCGCACATCATGAACACGCAGCAGCAGCAGAACTCTCGCACGGCGATCACGGGCAAACCGTCCGCAAGCGGCGGCCCATCTAGTCATGGTACGGTTCGGGTTCGGCCGGCCGCCGTAGCCAGCAGCCTTCCATCAGCTGTTGGGGTGCGTTCGCGCAAGGAAAACATAATGCCGCAGCGGGCAACACCCAGTGCCGCCACCAATTCCGGCTCCGATACGGGCAGCACCGGAAGCGCCGGCATCGTACCCGTACTGGTCGATCCAGCGTTCGCCGCGAAGGATATAGATAGAATAGCAAAATACAAAGCTGATAGACGTAAAGCCATTTACTTAAGAACCAATGTCCACGAGAATGAAAATGAAAGACTGGAACCTAGCAAAAGGTAGGTATACATACTGACCAGTTGTCGGTAAAGTGAAAATAACCAAGCGTTCACTCCTTTTGTAGATCATCATCTAGAACACCGAATACTCTTCCATCAAGTGCAATTCTTAGCAAACAGCAGCAGCCATTATTACCACCCTCATCGAAACCGACCACAACCAGCAGCAGCAGCAGCATTAAACGTCCACATTCGACCGGGCTCACGTTATCATCCTCCTCAAAGACTTCCGCCGGTAGTAACACCCTGTCCAAACCGGTACCGACGCGTCCGATAGCGAATGGCACTGCGCGCAACCGTTCAGGAGACGAAAAGCAAACGAATGGCGATGCAACCCAAGGTTCGCCGTTGCACCATAGCACCACGGCGGCCACGAAACAAATACGGACGACTCGATCGTCTCGTCTGCGTGCGGCTGCGGCACACGGTAAGTCCGATGCGATCCAGGAAGCGGACAGAATGGCTCCGTTAAGTCGCACTAGTGTGTAGAGAGTTTGGGAAGTATGAGGTCGTACGTTTTATCACACATTCCATTGTAGCACTTCATGAAACATTATGGAAAAAAGTTATCGGAAGAACTAACAAATTAGAAAAAAACTGTAAGGTGCGACTCAAAATTTCGTCTTCCGACAGCTTTTAGCCTACGTAGAAGCTGTTGCCTCCAAACGTTGGAGTGTATCTTCTAGCAATATCCATCACTCATTAATATTTTCTTTATTCGTATTTAACCCACCCATTTGCTTGTGCTACGATTACGTTGGTTGGTGTATTTATTTTATAATTTTCATATTCAATCGATACAGCGAACTGTTGATGCACTACAAAACATATGCTCTCTCCATCAAAGCTTCCGATCTAACCTGTATGTAGCGTTTCTCTTGTGCGTTCTGTTCCCTGCTAGTTGCTCGTTTTTTTTTGTCGTGTCCGAACACAGTAACCAAAAGAAAGTAAGGGCAATTTTATTCCTCGAACTTTAACATCCCTTAAGGTGTTTTTACCGGGCGTTAATTGCTCGGGCTAAGGTTGTGCTTTCACAAGCGGCGTTCAAGGTTCTCCTTCGTATAGATGGGCAGCATTAAACTACCAAATTAAGTGTGCCGATCGGGTAGTTCGAGAGGCATACAATTAAGGGTAAAGCGAAACTCATTAAACCCGCTCAGCTACGATACTACACGGCGGCAACCGCAAGGGTTGTGTGTTCGTCTTCTCTACAGGAAACTAAGCCACAAGCCATGTGGCATTTTCACAGATTCGAAAAGATTACTCTCACCTATTGTGCTTTTTGTTTTTTTTTTCTTTGGGTTTGCTTCGTTCGTTGTTGTGGTTCGTTTTGGCTTCACCAAAATTGAGACCGAAATCGAAAGCATTTCCAATGTGACCACCGATAATGGTGGGAAACGTTTTCGGCGGCGCAATGATGGCTAATGAAGAATGATGTTTATCTTCATGTTGCCACTGTTTGTTGAATTATGCCATTTTCACCACGCATGCGATACGTGAAGAAATGTTTGTTTTGAAGACAATTATACTGCAGAATGTAGAGTGCTTTCTTCTGGTGGTTATTGTATATAAAATAAAAAGGGAGCTATATCCATGGCATCCGAATGTATGAAAATTGTTCTTTTTTCCAACAGCCACTGCAAAGCGCTTTGCTAGAGTATTGTAATAGGTTTAATTACTACAATTACTAACCGCTTTTCTAACTGTTTACGCTGAACTCTTACCCACACCCAACAGACACAACTGTCTGCAGTTCAAACCCCGTAATAGTAACCTACTATCTTCGTCCATTGATGCAGAAATAATAGCGCGTTTACTGAATCGTTTAAAATTTGGTGTTAATTTAGATTTCCTAGTTTATTACTGTTAGCAATTCTATACTTTTAGTTATTATTTACTTTTTGTTTGTATCCTTTGCTATCGGTTTTATTTTTTTACTATCTTCAAGTTTGCTATCAACTTGGATATCGGTTAGTTCTATGCAAACATATGTTTTGTTTGTTTCGTTGCTGTACATATTATTTGCTGCTGTATATAGAGCAATCGTGATAGTTATTTGATAATTAGTTACATATTCCCAGATACTTCTTTTCAATGTTGCTATCCCATCGATATATTTATATTAGCTGTAGTTATTTCTTTCACGTGTCATTATCCATTGTTGTACGTTACTCGTTTTTACACAAATCAGCACATCCACATGAAGACATACACCCACACTCACACACACACCAACTAATGATTGTTTGTTCCTTTTATTATTGTATTCTTTTCTTCGGTTTGTCAACTTTGTTTCAAATCCTTGTGACTATACTGCTAAACATATTGGCACACCACACATAAATTGGTATGCAATCCGGTGAACCTTCCGAAACCAATTCCGACCAACAAATACTACCAACAACAACACCTTCCTTGCGATGCTGTGTGTGCGTGTGTAATATGATACTGAACCTACCACACAACCATGCACACTCTCTCTGTATCTCCCACGGGGAACAATGCATTGACGCGTTCAGACAAGGAACGATCACCTTCATCGAGCGCTGTCAAATCGTCCTCCGGATCGATGACGCTGTCGACGTCTGGAACGGCCGGTGAAGATCTTCCGCGTCAGCAGTCACAGCAGCAGCAGCAGCTCGAGCGATCTCAGCGTGCCGTATTGCATCGCGCAACGATTCCGATAGCATCCCGAACCGCTGTGGCATCAACCGTGCGTCCTACAGTAACGAAACATTCCACCGGCAATGGTCCAGCGGTGGCTGCTGGTACGAGTAGAAGCAGCAAATTGCAGTCCACGATGGCTGCGGCTAAGCGTGAACCTCCGGCGAAGCAGGTGCTTTCTAGCGCTGCTCCAGTGTCGGCAAGCAGTGACACTGGCAAACGCTTGGTACCATCGATTGCGGTTAACATGAAGCAGAGACTGAAGACTACGACCGAAACGATTAGGGGTGAACGTGTGGCGAAGCCGGGCGGCCAACCGCCTGTACTGTTGAAGCCTAGCGCCCTCGGGAATATTCAGCAGCACGTGGGTAAACCACTGATGGAACCTCTCGCGAAAGAACCCGAAAAGTCACTGGTGGATCGTATGCAATCTCTTAACGTAGAAAAAGATCCTGGCGAGCAGCCGAAACCATCCGCGATTGGCAGCTTGCAACGAGAAGTAGTTTTTTTTGACCGTCCAGTGTCGTCCAAAAGTGAAGCCACGGTAGCGCCGAAGGTCCAGCAGGAGTCCGAACCAGACACTATCGGTACGCCGCGTATGCGAACGTCCACGATGAAGCGAACGCACGTGAGTCGTCCGCCGGTGACCGCCACACTGCCGAAGGACATAAGCGGGCTGAGTCCGGTAAAGTCGTCGACGGATGGGGAGAAAGATAAATCGGCTAAACGGAAATCCTTTCTCAATCGCTCGCAGACTGACGAGCCGGCCGGTGGTGCAAGTAAGTTTGACCGAGTTTCCCTTCGTTGCGGAACGTGCATCCCCAACTACATCCCTACCGCGCGGCTCTTCCTTCTGTCCAAATAGGAGGAACAGCTATAGAGGTGGGGTTTTGTGAAGTGAAATTTATGTCCCTTTAGCAAAGTAGAGAGAGAGAAAGAGAGTAAAATAATTTTAAAAAAATGTTTTGGTAGAAAAACTCAATCCAGTCGAAAAAGTGTCTCTGGAATCAAATTTTGTTTGGCTAAGCGTGTGTCCATTTTTTTACTGTATTACTAACCTGCGAACCAACCAGAATGTGTTTTTCAACATTATTCACTCATTAACGTAAAGCTAATATTTGAAAATAACTACTTCGCCTCATTTGATTATTTTTGCATGCCTCTTTGTGACCTGATTAGGTCTGGTCTATATGTTTAAAATTGTATTTGTTTTTATTTTATTTACCACTCATTTGTAATACTCACAGACGTAACGGAAAGCTTCATTCGTAAATAATATTGCATCGCTTATAATATTCAATCAATTTTGGTAGACGTTAAAATATCTAGATCCTTCTAGGAGCATCCCCAATAGTGCAAGAGTAGAATGTCGTAGCATCTTTGTGAACCTCCGAAATAAATGGCGTCCGAAAACTGGCCCACATACACTAATACCATATTGCACTCATTTTAGGATCCACTGCATCGTCTCGGTCTTCGTCGTCGAACCGGTATCAGCGTCGGCTAAAGATGCCCCACAGCAGCCCGGACATGCTCTCGTCCAGCAATCGCTCGTCCCCGCTGAAGTCATCCTCGTCGACCGAAAAATCTCCAACGATTTCACCCCGTCCTCCGTCCTCGACTCGCTCTAGTCCCAAGCACAGCGCCACCAACACTGTTGTTGGCTCTCCGGAAACGACGGTGTCCTCTAAGGCAGGCTGCTCCTCCTCGCCCGTGCGCATCTGCTCCCGGTTATCTGCATATTCCAGCGGTAACAACAGTCCGTCGCCGAACTCTCAGTCACGCAGCCCACCGCTGTCGTATCACATGGAACAGGCTCGTCGTGAGCTAGTGATTTCGCCGCCGAGAACGAACCGTTTGCTAAAGATTGTTGCTACCGAGTCGGCGGCTACCGACGTCATACCCGTGCAGGAGATAATCCCCGCAGGTGCAAGTGTAGCGAGGGAAGAACAACCCGAACCGAAAGATCCAGTGGAACATCCGGGAGAAAAGCTGGTGGAAGTGGGCGATAGTGATGCATCGGTAGCTTTGGAGGCGGAAGAAGAAGCTGCCGTACAAATGGCTGTTGCCGCGGAGGACGTTGACGAAATATCGGAGGAGCAGTCGTCCTCGATTGGTCAATATTCTAAATTTAGTCAAATTTTAAAATCACCCACACTAGAGGTAGTCAACGTTAGTGATATGCTGGAAGAATTAGCGATAGTCGATCGGGGTGCGGGGGTCAATGAACAGGAAGCAATGGAAACGGATAACGATAGAGAGTTGCATGTGCCATTGGTCGTTAAGGAAACGGGTTCGCCAGAAGCGTTGGTAGATGACGTGGAAGCGGGTCCGTCAGGATTGTGTTCAGGATCGAATGGAGCAATGTACGATGATGAAGACGAAGAACATGATCTTGTGGTTGCGGAGGAACCGCCGTCAAGAGGATACATCGCGGTTGTCGATGTGGGTGAAGATGACGATCATCATCATCACCATCTCCATCACGACGAGGAAGAAATGCGTCCCGCGAATCGAATCTTGTTCGACAATCAGTTCAACGACGAGTTTGTCGTGATCCAGAATAGCCCCAAGAGTCAGTTGATCCAGTCGCTCGACGAGGCGGATATCATTGTGCTACGGGATAATGACGATGACGAGGGTACCTTCAGCGATCGGCCTCCGTCGCGCCCATCTAGTGGTGGCTATTTGGAGAAGAAGAAGAAGCTGGTCAAAATGAACTCGGTGGAGCACTTTGAGAGGAAAAGTTTGTCGCCGCTGCGCGTCGGTAAGCTCAGCACATCGTCGTCGGCCATTTCACGGGCAAAGAGCATGGATGAGGGTGGCGGTGCGGGATCTTCCGGTACGTCCGCCAACCATATCGTCTCGATACTAAAGCGCAAAACGGTCGAATCGTCGGCTGCCGCCAGCTCGGCGTCGAGCAATGCGTCTCCGGTGACGTTCTCGCCGAGTGTCGTTGATACACCGATCCGTTCCAACCGGAAGCAGGGCATACTGAAGAAGCGCTGCTCGCTGGACGAGAGCCGCTACAGCCGGAGCCACTCGCCGGACGATCGTTCGATATTGGTGAAGCATACGCGTCGCAATAGCTTCGAGGACGGATCGAGCTCGAAACAGCAGCAGCAAGCACATGGAATTTTGAAGCAAAAGAGCTACGAATCGAGAGAGGACGTGTCTGGTGGTATCGGTGGTGCTAGTGGTGGAACGAGCCGCAATTCATTGGCGAGCGGATCCGGCAGCGGTGCTGGTACCGGACCCTCGAATGGTAGCATCGCGCACGGCATACTGAAGAAGAAAAACGACAGCTCATCAACATCCACACCGAGCGAACCGCCGAAGCATGTGTCAATTTCGCAGGCGGTAATACTGGCGGCGGCCGAAATCTGCCAGGACATGCTGCTGGTGGACGAGGACGAAGCCTACGACATAAAGCCGATCCTGAAACCGGACCACCAGGCACCAGTGACGCCGAAACCGATCCTGAAGAAGAAATACTCCTCCGAGAACGAAGAAATCCGACCGATTCTAAAGAGTTCGCGCAAGAGCTCGCGAGAAGAAAACTCCGACTCGGAAGAGATGAAGCGTTCCATTCTGAAGATAGATTCACCGGCGAAGCGGACGCGTTGTTGTCACGTCGAGGAGAGCGATGCAACGATGGGTGGTAGCTTGGCTGTGAGTACCAGCTCGTCCGAGAGCGGTACACCGGGGGGTTCGGCGTTGCCGCTGATTCACAGCCAACGCTCGTTGGAGCATCCGGATTCGGTAACAGCAGCACCGATCGTACCACAGGTGACCAACATCGAAAAACCAATCATTTCGGTGGCGGAGCGAATACGAAACATGGAGAAGTTTCTTTTGAGTGGTGGTGGAAGCGGTGGTGCCGCTGGTCCCAGCTGTTCTTCGTCCACCGGACTCAGCAGGCGGGATTCGTACCGATATAAGACACAACCGGTCACATCAACAGAGATCAACAGGTGAGTGATTCTGAAATATCCTCGGCATATTGGAATTTGAAATTAAAATATGATGGTTTTCAGAACATAAAGAAATAGATATTTGTTTTGTTTAATCAAAACAATATTGCAACAGGCTAATGTAGATGATTCACTCACGCAGCACCGAAAACCCCTGTATTGACTTGGCTAGTTTTAAATTCGACTACAATAGATAACACCGACCAACAGATGGCGCTGCATGGTTTAGCCAAGACACACTTTTGCATAGGATATCACGCAGAGCATTTAGATTGAAGTTAAAATTTGAAAGAAACAGTTTTTCGTAGGCATAGGGATATGTGTGCAGTTTTAGCAGAAATAACACCCCAAATCCAGATACATCACAGCTGGAGATTGAGCTCAGGTTCTGCCTATTCTGAGTTATGAACAAATCACGTCGTCCACAATATTTACGAGGGTGATCTGCTTTTCTTCCAGAACCAGATCAGAACAGTGCGTATCGTAACTCATCTGTTTATGCTAAATTGAAAGTAGTCTCTAATCGTGTCGGTGTGGAACGGAAGGGTTATTTTTTCTTGGAAGAACACACGATACAGACACTTCCGATGGAAATACGTTCAGCCCGTGTGAACCATTTCCAGATTTCGGTAATCCATCGCGGGGCGGAGTACCGTTTGCGCGTATTCTATTTCCGTACCATGCCGGCCTCGAACGCGAAGTTTTTGTATTGGTATTTTTGGATGCGTGTTTGGTGTTTGTTGCTTTTTTCAGCCGCGACCGTGTTTTGATTTAATCCACGTTCCCCGGCTGTTGATGTCTATGGGTCGATGGTGCAGCAGCTCCAAATACTTGCTTCCAATGCAAAGCGACCTGTATCAGCCGGCAAACTGAACCCAAACCACCAAAGTCCCCTCGAGAAACTTTCCTTTTTCGGGTGCACCCGTGCGATAACTGCTCGTACACGGGTGGGTTCTATATTTTTGGAACGCCCCCATTTCTTGCACCCTCTCGGTTGCAATACGCGTTTACTAATAAGAAGAACAGTATTGGGCCAGAACACGGTGGAACGTAGCACATTTGTGAAATGTAACACGAGCAGTTAACTGCTTGTAAATCTGGTCGGTTTGTTTTTCCGTCCTCCGTGTCCACCGTTTCACGACGCTTTTCTCGCTAGTCGAAGCGCGTGGGTGGCGCAGAGATGCGGAGAGTATCTTCACGCGCGTTGCAGATGATCGGTAAAGTCTGCCAAAAATGTTGCACAGCAGCATTGCAGGCATTTTCTCTCCTACGTTACTCTCTTAGCTTTATCGCTTTGTGTGGCAGCTACTGCAATTGCAAAATGCAACCCAGTCGGTGGACAATATGTCTGAGGTAGTAGTAGCACGGTATTAGAGTTACGGGCAGGTCGTCCGCGTGCGTGTCGCGTTTGCGTTTGGGCAATTTTTACCGTCCTTGAAAAAAGGCACTAAAAAGTTGCGTAGATCAATCAAGAGTGATCGATTTGGCAAACTTTTCCTCCGTTCACGCCGTGCTAGTGAGTGAGGTTCAAATACTAACCTTGAAAGGAAGTGCGAAAAAGAGTACCTTTCGGTCGTTTCCAACATGTCAAACGCCGGTGGTGATGAGTACGTGCCTGTAAATTGTATTGTTTTCTGCTAGCGCATGATCCTGTGCCATCCGTCATGATGTGTGTGCTATCTTGTCAAGCATCTGATAGTGGGCGATGACGTTACGATGGGGGAGCAGCTGGCAGTACCCTTGGCACTAATGTCGATGTCAACCGAATACACACTCGTGCACCAAAGCCGTCCGTGTCGATAGGAAAAAGCAACGATCGAATGTGGTGTGGTTGCGTGAAAATAGATTTTTCTCGCTGCAGTCACGTCGGGCGGGTGTGCGAAGCGACGTTAACCAATACTAAGATGCCATTTTTGACAGTCGTTGAGTGTATGCTAGTGTCGATTGTAAGCTCTTGGAGGGACGCTAAATTGAAGCTAGTCTCTGCGCTTATCATCATGCTTTTTTGTAATACAATTTAGCTTAACCTATGTGGATAGTGGGGCGAATGCATCCTTAAATCTTGTATTTGCCAAAGACCGCACTTTAGATAGTAAGCTTTGCAGCTGACATTGGTCTTTAGGAATTCTTGTACGGGAGGGAGTGAGTGTGGAGATAACGTTGTTCGTATCGGTACTTGGACTAATGGAACATGGTTGGATCGAGTGGATTGATTTCTATCTCGAGTCTCGAGTGCCACGGTTATCTTTATGCAGATCCAATTTCTTTTTATTCGCGGCCCTCCAACACTTACTGATGTACAGCGCAACACGTGTTGCAACCTTGAATTTTGCAGTCCCTTCCAAACGAGGTCCCCGTGTGCGCACATGTAATGGGTTGGGTGTGACTGACCTTTTCCATTCACCTTGCACGTGGCCTTCCGCTCGTTCGCTACGGCTGGACGTGTTTTGGTTTGGTCGCGGAGGGCAAAGGAATCAAAACAAATAGCAATGTGTGCGGGATTTCCACTGAATCTTAGCTCATTGTCCTAGTGAAAACAGCAAGACAGCTGACAGTAAGACGCTCACTACGCATGCGTCATCCCATCACTTGCCGAAGGCTATCTGGAGTAGTTTTGTGAATCGAAGCAAAAAGTTAGTACTGGTGAGATCAAACCGCCGAACGAAATGCGAAGCCATGGTGAGCGCATGTACTTGTACGGTGCTCTACACTGGCCAAACTTCCCGTTCCACAAGCGGGCCGGGAACGGTTGGTGCGCACGCGCGAGTATCATTCCCGCCCAGGTCCTCCAACGCACACCCACCCGGCGGACACCTTTTCAAACCCTTGGGGAATTAGGAGCATATACTTCGTTCGTTCGTCTCACGCTGCACCGTCGGGTGTGTGCGCATCGAAAGAGCGAAAAAACGGCACGAACTGAAACAGTACGTCTATATCCGTGCGCCTGACATAAGCGCGGTTCGTCGGAGTTCTTCGCGCGATCTCTAGGCACGTCTTCGCGGCGTGTGTTAGTTGTCCGCGGACACTGCCGGTGTACGATATTCGTGGGTGAATTAGAAAGTGAATTTATTGAATTCAAACCCACAATTCGGGGTGGTGGGTTACGTTTCGAAAGGTTTTAGTTCCGCGTGCGATGATGTTCTAGGTGTACCGTCGGTGTTTCCTTTCGAGTGGCCATTGCGGTTGGAAATTGGTGATGCACTAGGCGTGTTAGAACGACGCTCTAACAAGTCCTTTGCTGTCTGTAGTGCATATCGACCCGTGAAAAACAAACGCGCGAGTTTAGGGTGTCGCCGCGGAGCGTTTAGGTAGGGTGCGAAGTACGATCGCCTAGACGATGTCTGGCGTGTGTTTGTGTGTGTGCGAAGGAATTAAAAATACGTTCTAGCCGTCCGTGCTGAGGATAGTTGTGTGTTGTGGATGGGCTTTGGGTTTTTCCTCCTGTGCCACTTGTGCTGTGTCGCAATTTGTATTCTAAATATTCATCCCCGCTCGTATTTGGGCGAACCGTTTGGGTGCATGCGTCAGTATATCCATCAGCATCTTCATCCCCATGTACAAACAGTGTGCTTCGGATTGAAAATTGTGACGTCTTGTGTGATGTTTTACATTGTATCGTTTTTTTGTTTCATTTTCTTTTTGTAAAAAAACAACAACAAAATCGGTTGGCTGTGATCATGTGTGTGTTTGTGTGCGAGTGTGATCTGAATTGTTCGATTTCTTTTTCTTGCTTTTTTCTTCTTCAAAACTCAACGCTTCTTCAAAACGCAGTGCCCAGCAGCAGCAGCAGCAGGTGTCGCCTTGCGGATCGAATTCGCCTGAGTGTGTTGGTAGCGATGATGATCGTGGGTCTGTGTCGAAGTATGCCGCTGAATGCTTCCGCGATGAGCGCGCCGGTGATCGTGTGGTGACCGGTGGCGGTGGCTTAGTTGATCATTGCGAAGCAGCAGTGAACGAGTCCGTAAACCCAGTGCCGGAACGAAGAATAGCGCCGGAGCACAGCTGTCTGCGAAGCTCGCTGGAGCTATTGATTGGCCAGCAGCAGCAGCGAGGTCACTCGATCGATCGCGGCGAGAGCAAACCGTTTGCGGTGGATGATCCGAAACCGTCGTCTTCCTCCTTCGAGCTACTCTCACCCACGCTTGGTACGGCTGAATCCAACTCACACTCGATCATCAGTGGTGAGTTTAACCTGGCCTCACTGAGCTCCGACTCGGGCGTACAGTTTGGCGGCTGTGGACGCGGTGGCACGGAGGAACTGTCCGGCACCACCGACTACGTGCTGTCGTCCTCGGTGAAGACAAGCGACAGCGAGAAGTCACCGTCGAAGAAAACGATCGACGACGACGAGGACGAGCTGAACGAGGAGCCGCTTCTGGCGGAGGAACAGCTGCTGGTGGTGCGCGTTGCGGAAGAATCGGACGACGAGCGGCAGCGTGAGCCGGGTGGTCATCACATTAATAAGCCGGCAATAGGTGCCGTTCGGTCACCGGCGAACGGTGCTCGCCAGTTGAGACCGTCCAGCAGCAATAGTAGTGCGAGCAGCGATAGTAGCAAGAACGGTGATATTCTTCGCGCGGGAGGTAACAGTTGTGGTGGGGCCGGGCATAGCTCCCCCGGTGGGAGCATCTCGTCGTCCCCGGACAGTGGCAGCAGTAGTGATTTGAGTGATCGAGAATCGACGTCGACGGCGGCGGCAGGAACCGGACCCGGCCAGGAACAGCTCGACGAGCACCACGACACCGGCATGTTTGGAGGGTGTGTGGGCTTTGGCCGCAGCAGTGGTGGTAGCGGCGGTGGCGCCAGCAGTGGAGGTGAGGACGGCACTGACAAGGGATTGCTGCGACGATCCAGCAGTGTCCGGGCGAAGGCTAGCATGTTTGCCCAGCTCGAAAGCAAACTGAAGGAGAACGAAAACCCACTGAGCCGGCCGATCGTTCCACGTCCAAGGCGAGGTAAGTGCCGCTGAATGAAACATGCTGCATACATACACAAACGCACAACCGCGAGCTTGAAACGAAAATATCCACCAGACGGGTGGCTAGCGACATATCCGAGAGTCTAAGCGCCGGAATCTAAGCGCCGGCTACGCAGCCAAGTCTCGTGTTTCAAACTGACACCCCTTTCGGTGGATACGGGGAAAGAGATTTGCACCCGGAAAATCGGTGTCATTGGCGGGCGTCTGTGTATGTGTGTTAGTGTGTCCGGGGCGCTTTGGAGGGATGGCAAAGGGAGCAGTAGTAGTATGACCCTCCACTTCGGAGTGGTAACCGCTGCGTCGTGAGTATAATGAAGTGTGCGTGTTATTTTTATCCGTTGATCCTTCGGGGGACCTTTCCCCCCCTTCGCCCTTTTGGCTGCCAACGATGGAAAAAAGCGTGTACGCACCAGCTCGCCTAGTGTGTGTGCGGTGTGTTTGTGTGAGTTCTGTGTGAGAGTGAGAAAACTAGGCAGGTTTTTGGCCATCCGGTAACAGAAGGAGGTTCGCACGCGTGGCCGGGACCATTAGCCGCACGGAAAATGCATGTCTTATCTATCATTCCCCATCGTTAGCTTGCGCCGCGTATAAATAGCTTCGAAAGATGCGCTCATTCGAAACATTCATCATGCGTTTACATTGCGCGAAAGCCAGCTCATTTTTGAGGCATTACGAGTTGATGTGTACTAGCATATGTCATTATGCCGGTTCAACGATGCGACATGGTGAAAGTCGTTGTTTTTATTTAAACATTTCACATTCTTTCTGTGGTTGTAGATCAAAAGATCGAAAATGTCAAGGAGGACGTTGGTACGGGCTGTGGAACGACACGGATATTGATTAATTTTCTCTCCTCCCTACCTACGCAGCTCAATTCAACACGCAGACGATCTCACCAACCGACATCGAACGAAGCAATAACGCCATCAACAGTGGCTTAACCGGTGGCCAGTATCGCACTGCGTCCAGCAACATCAGCACGGCCTACCAACCCACGGTCCCCCAACCAGTCATGAACACGATACCAACGAACAACAACAACATTGTCTCCGATGACTCCGGCGCCGAGTTTGGTAAGAACTCTTTCCCCATGTACCTAGCTTCTTTCCCTAATTGTGTTGCTCTCGTAAAGACTTTCTTCTCGTTGTACGTTTCTTCAAAATGTCAACCGACGCACGTTTGAAGACTGAAGATGTTTCGTTTCAAGCGTTGTACCTGTGCTCATGTTTTTAACCACAGATTATCGTAACTGTTACGCCGATTTGCATGTTGATTGTTAACACAAAATGTTGCCTACTTTTGTTTGATTTTCTTTCATTTTGTTTTGGACGAACTGGTTTCCCGTGCATTAATAGCATGTTCATATCGTACCGAGTTTGCAACAGCGACTGTCCTGCATGTTCCCAATCAGCAATGGCCATTTTCTTTCTCAGTTTTGTTTAATCTCACACCTGCAGCAGCAGCGAACTGACTTGTCACGATCAAGATGTTTTGACGGTTGATGGGACAGTCACCCCCGGAGCAGGGCTGACCTATATCCTTTGTGAGCGGAACCATCTAGATTGGTTCGGTCGTACCGGTGACCAATGCACCGATTCTGTTAAAGTCGTAGATCTTCCTATTCTTGATTTTTATATTGCGTTCTTGTGTATCTAGCGTTGATCCGCGGCCCAGTTTCAACAGTGCGTCATGTAATTGCAGTCGTGTGCTGTATTTTTCATTTCTTTTCTTTTACTTTTACTTTCTTCTTTCTTCTTTTCGCCACGTTTGCACGCAAAAACAAATCACGCATTTATCATATACGACAAACACACACAAAACAACAACAAAACAAATCACACATAAATCCACACTGTTTGCGCACGCACTTACCTGAAATCGCAATGAAAACGTCTGATGGATTGACAAAAAAAAAAACATCCATAATTATACACTCGACACTCAACACAACAACCTTCTTACTTGTGCTACCTCCTGGCTTTGGATTGGATGTGCAATCGGGGATTTCCTCGGGGTGTGGGACACTAATGTATCGTACCGTGTGTACTGTGCCTTGTGTCGTTGTCGCTACCGGCGTTTGGCGGTACCAGATCCCTCGACACTGCAAGTATCGAAGAAGGTCAAACTGTTCTCCAGCGGCTGTGCTCCCGTCAAGTACGGAGAAGAGGGCGTTCCGGCAGTGGTGGTGACAGCGATGGTGAACGGAAATGGTACCACTACCCCGGTCGGAGCAGTAGTCCGGCGGAAGAAAACGCTGCTAAAGGTGCGCACGATCGGGAAGCTGGTGATGCCCAAGTTTCTAAACGATAGCAACAATAACATTTCCGTACAGCAGCAGCAACAGCAGCACCACAATAACCAAGAGTATAAGGAAAATGGATCAACCAATGGGGCCGGGTCGGAAGGGGAGCCAGATCTGCAGCATATCGTGCCGAAGGTGGACCGTATACGACGGAAATTTATGACTGCCGCCTCGACGCCTACATACTTCAACAGCACGGCAAACGTTGTCCAAAGTCCGCATCAGGCGACCCAGCACCACAACGGCGACGATGCCAGCGATGGCAGCGATTCGAACGTGGACTCGGGCAAGGAAAACAATTACGACAGTGGCGTGGAGCACATGAATGGGTCCGGTCGGGGAGGAGCAGCGCTGCCGTCGCAGGGCTCACAGGGTGGTAGCTCGAACGTGTTGGCGCTGAAGCGCAACTTCCTCAACACGTCCAACCGGTCCAAGGCGGTGCAGCGGGAGAAGGAGCCCTCGCTGGACGTGTCGTCCGAGCTGGACGGTATCGTCACCAAGGGCAAAGTGTCCAGTCTCGCCAACCAGTGGAACCGGCTGCGGATGACGCTCGATGTGTCGTCGATACTGAAAACACCCGGCACCACATTCGATACGCCACCCTCACCATCGGGACGCATCAGAAACGGGCTGGTGGGAGAACGGGAATGCGAAAGTATGCCGGCGGCTGCCGGTGAAACAGAGCGTTCGTATATGCTCGACTCAACGATGGAGCGATCCGTGTCGCATAGCAACAACAACTCCTCGATGTTTTCTCGCAGCTTTACGCGGAAAGGAAACGGTAGCTCGAAGTTTGCGCTGGTGGATGATCGGTTTGCCAAGTACTTTGGGTGTCGAGTTGCTACAAGCGGTCAAAGTTCGCCGGCACAGGATGCCGCGGGCAAATCGTTGATAGTGACGCGTACCTGCTCGATACTGGAAGCGAATGGGACAACACCCACCAAGTCGACGACGTCGGTTGTCGGAAGCGGTTGTAAGCAACCGACACGGCCGCGTTCACAATCCATGCCACAGAAGGAATCGTTGTTACTGGAGCAGCGTTTGGAGTCGTTGATAAGCACGATTGCTGCGGGTGGTGTGAGTGGCACCGGAAGCGTGTGGGAGCAGCATTGCAGCAACAGCAGTATCAAGCTGGTGAACACAGTCGAAGAACTGAACATTACCACCGAGGATCTGTCCATGGCGGATACGGAGTTTGATAAGCTGTTTATAGGTGTGTTTTATGGTGTATAAGCGTAGGTGTTCCAATACACCGTATTGCTAGAGAATTGCTAGGGACAGGCTTTGAAACGTAGCATTATTTCGACAGGTAAGAGTATCGGCCAAACGAACCAATTGAACGATTCTTTTAACTGCTGCTAGCGCCATCTGTTGAGTAGCACTGTAAACATATTTTCACATGGTCGAGCAGTGGTCGAGCAGTCTTTACCAACTGTTCGATTTCTAGCAGTTGTTTTGCGTTTACGAAGGATATTTCCGTTGGATACGGAACAAGCGATTTGAAATTTGCGCCATATTTATTCAAAATATAAATTAAATCTTAACAGGCCCTGGCAGTTCAACTTCAGATAATGCTACGTTTCTAGAGCCCATGCATTTGAAGAAGGATATTTACGCTAATACAATACTCCTCTTTTCATTCTCTTCTCCCTCCCGAAGGTTGTTGTAGATGAGCTAGTTGAGTGAGAGATATGTTATACTTTTGATGTACTATGATGAAAATTGTAAGCTTTTATTGTAGAAAACGAATACTATATGTTATGTGTACATGTGTGTGAGTGTGATTGCGAGTATCTAAGCATAGATTTTTAAGAACATTTAGACATACCAACATTAAGTCGTAAACGAAGTGCAATGAAAACAAAGCAACAAGTGTTAAACTATGAACAAAAACAATGATCTTGCCAAGCAAAACCAACATATTTGTGAAAAAAGGACCGAGCACGGTAGTCTGTAACAACACCATTAAGGAGATCTCATTAAGCATTCCAAAACCGAAAACAACACGACGAGCAAGTGAACTATGCAGTGGGACTAAAAGAGACTTGATAAGAAGCTGTTGAAGGCGTAGAACAGCCATATCCTTTCCTCCTCATTATCTTGGCTTCATCAACACCCACATCGACTATCGCTGACAGCACGCCAACACACAACTGCTTTAGCCGTGGCTTCTATATCTGAAACGTCTGCCGCTCAAAAGCTGTTCCCCAGCACTGAAGCTGTTCCCCACCCAAAAAATGTACTTAAATTTGCAGATCAATATGATACGACGGGTACGTTCGATTTCTACTATATTCCGGTGTTTCCGTTGTGTTTCGTTTCACCTTTAACTTCCACGAGAGATATGGGGCTAACTGGTACCAAGGTCGGGAACGTTTCACTGTTGTGTTCTGTTCTGTTCTGGGCTCCTAGGGTGTGGTGTCATCGTTTTTGTAAGATTGTTTTCCAAGCCTGGGTGATGGGTGGAAGTTTGAAACATTTTCTTCGGTTGTGGACCCTGCAAAAGGCGACGCTGCCTCTGCTGCCGCTGACTTACAAATGAGCATCTCGAAAGCTTCACCTTGGATGTAACATATTCAATCAAATATTTGGTGGCCGTTCTAAAAGTTATCGCTTCCGATCACGCAGCACCTGCTTCGAGTTAATCCTGTGTGTGGTATTGTGTGCTTTGTTTGTATTTGTGTGCGTGTGTGTGCGTGTGCTTGATTGAAACGTGTTCATTGTTTTTTGTTCTTTTAAAACCTTAAACCATTCCATGTACGTTTCGTACTAGGAATTTAATCGCTAGACATCACTAATAAAACGCTATGCTTCAACATACACCCGCAAACTACCTCTAATTGTGTGTCATGTGTTTTGTTTCCTACTTGAACTCTTCGTTCTGTTGCTAAGCTAACATTTGTTCAACAAAGCACTTTTTTATGGTGGAATCCTCATTTATTTGCTGTAAATCACTAATCTACATATTTTCTTCTCATCCACTCTTGCGTGCGTACATGGTCGCCCTGCAGAGCATGTGAGCCCTCGGAAACCACCGACGGCGTACCTACCGCCGAACGCGCAGAAGCTTCCGTTTATGGCGGAGCTGAAGGGCGGCATCCTGAAGTCAAAGTCGGGTTGCGTCGGACTGTTCCCGGCTGATCTGAACTCGGAGCTAAAGTCGCGCCTGAAGCGTTCGACCCATTCGGCTGTGAGCAATCTGAAGAAGTCGACCACCGTCTCAACGATCGATGCAGCATCCCCGAACAACTTTCACGCCGGAGCTGCCACGCACTCCTCGTCCGAGTCGGAGGACGATGACGATGAGGACGGTGTCGCACCGGGCAAGAACCTCGCCAAAATGCTGCGCAACGTATCGAACACGGCCAACAGTGGTACTGGCGGTGTGCCACCGTCTTACATACCGCTCCCGGTACCGTTCCCGCGTTCATTCGCCGGAAACGATGCGGACACGCAGTCACTGAATCGGGAGCTACAGTCAATCAACAAAAACCCAGCCGTGGCAAGACGCCGTCGTCAAAACGAAGGGTAAGTGTCACAACAATACGAATTATTACGTTCCGGGCTTGATCATCTTCTTTACACTGAATTACATATGGATCGGGGAGCGTTGTGTGGTGCGAAAACCATTCGTCAGCAATTAAAGATTGACCCTCACGTTGAGTCGAGTGTGTTCGTGTTACGCAAAACCACCGGCATAAATGCTCAGCCAGCATGACTGCAAGAAGCTGAATGGAGAAGCCAGAGTTCCACGAACGAACATAAAACTTAAAAGGGCCCTTTTTAAAAATGCCATCGGAAGGGGCGCATCTGAAGTGCGTCGGGCTATGTGTATCGTTCCAAGTACGTTGTGTGCTCTGTTAAAGGTGGGGAAGGAACTGCGTCATCCTTAAAACACGCATCCATGCATGCGATTATGATGATGGTGTTTTTTTGTTGCTGCTGTATGCCTTCTATCAGTCTTCCCACTCGAGTCCATATCATTGCTCCATTGTCCACTCGGTGGGGTGGGGTGTTATCATCTGCGGCATTCGTACCGTGGAAGGATTATTCTTCGTCACTTAGGATGGATGGTGGATGCTCATGTTTTGTCTCGGATGAACTCGAGTGTGACCGTGCGCCAGCGAAACCCTCCGAATTGGTTTAATGGAGAAAGAAAGAAGTGATGGAGACGGTTTCCATCAGTGGTACGATCGTAAAGCTTTTTACTTCATGCGCCTCCCCCGCGCATCTGATGAAATCTTCGCTCGTAGGAGGCGTTTGCTGTGCTTCGCGAGGCACAAAATTGGGCAATTTCTTTTACAACCGCGTGTGTGTGCACGAGTGGAAACATTTGTTGAGTGAAAACTTGAAACCGACCTTGAACCTTGCGCCGATTGTCCTAAGCCTTCAAACATTTGCGTATGTGAAATGATCTGTGTGGATAGGAGAGCGGCCACAGAAACACCTGAGATATGATGGGCAACACGTTTCCCCTCGCGACCACGGTCATTTGAGACGTCGTCAGTCGTGCAGCGCGCCGCACTGGACTGGCGTGATAATTACACAAGCCCGGGGGCGCATGAAGGCCAAAGAAGGCGCACGCCACCAGTGGCCAGTGTCTGGCTCTCGGGAAGGTTTCACTTTCCTTTTCACGTACGCGGAGGGAGAGTCTTCTGTCCAGAACTGGTTGTGGTTGGTAGTGGTAGCCAACTCTGCTACGGGGTTTGCGTATATCAGGTTCGATCAGCAGGTCCATTTGAGGCTTGCCGACAGGTTTCTGATCGCCAGTTGCAATCGGCCGTCCTGGGTCTTATCAAACATGGCTTCCGTGAGCATTTTGTCATGAAATAGCGCAAATAATTGATGTTGGGATTCTACCGGTGGCAGAATGATTACATAAAAGATATTGAGAATTTTTTGTAATTTATGTAAGTTATGAAAGGAAGTATCAGATTATAAATATGAAAATATTTTATGATCAATTTACATTTAATAATATTTCTATAAGCGTGTCTTTTTAACTGCAGCTGGAAGAAATAAACTAGAAATATTATATTCACAAATGAATTCCATGAAAACATCGCTTAATGTCGGTATTATATGCAAAAAACCTTCGTTCATTAAGTTCGCAAAAATGAAGCAAATAATACTGTCTTTGATTTATTGAAATTTGGCGCATTTTATTGAATTTGGATTCTAATTTCGTTCTATTATTAGCATTTATTTGTTTTAAAACTCCACTTTATTTACAACATTTTAATACGGTTAACGTATTAATCAACTATTTTCGTAACGTTATTTAACGTAATGTTTGATTTAAATCTGCTTCTGTGGCTCAGTTTGTTCTGACATTTCTTGTTGTGCCGAGCACGTAAATGGAACGAATGTTCGTAAATGTTCCGACTGCACCAACAGCCGAACATTGCCGAGAGCTCGCACCGAGTTGTGAGTTTGCGTGCGGGCAGGGCAAGCAGGCCATGTGCACAGCAAAGCTTCGGCGAACACACAGGCATGGGTAGCGTTAACGAAACCGCCTGACCTGCTGGTGTGTGTTAGTCCCGCTCTTACTCTCGAAGCGTTCGGATGTGCGTCTTTCGCGTGCTGTCACGGCGGCTTGAGTGTTTTGTTTGTGCATTCTAAAACGACATAGTGCGTGCTGTTGTTTGGGTACGTTAAATATTAGTTTATACAACAAAAAAAAAAGACCGGAATAGTGATTGACTCCACGGGGGGGTTAACAGAACCTTGAAAAGTTCGCGCGAATATGATGTCAGCTGTGCTGCGGGTTCCGCGTTTGTTTTATTGACGAGATCGCACACTGGGATGGCAAGGCGATGATAGTGTGGTGGTGTGTTTTGTTGTGCTGTGTTGCCTGCTCTTCTCCAGCGGTTGTGTTTAGCATGCGTCGCAATTTTCAAACATGCACGATCGCGTTCGACCTAGTTCTGCCCAAGACGGACGGGCACGGACGGATCAATGTTCCCATCGCTGACGTTGTTTGTGTTAGCATTGAAAACGAAAGTAAAGCAAGCGGTGTGTTTTCGTCGTATTGCAAGTGTTGCTGCAATCACGAACTGCTGCATCGCTTGATATGCAACGACCGACTGACGGGAGGCGTCTGGGAGCAGCGCCCATTTTCGTGCTGTAAAATCGTGCCTGTGTGTGAGCGAGCGTCTGTTTGATCTCCTGTAACGAAGTGAGCCTTTCGAGAAGGCTATCGAAAAGACTGAAAACCCTCGAAGGGAACCAGTGTTTCTTCCCTCCTTTGCGCGTCAGCCATTCGGTTTTGGTCACGTTCACGTAAGGAAATGAACGTGAAACGAAAACCGGTCGCTTCCTCATGATCACGCTCGTTCTGCTCTTCTCCAGGGAATGGGTGAAGACAACACCAAAAAAGACTATTCCAAGAGGGCTCAATCGGCCATGCCAATAGGACAAGCATCACACAAACAGAAAAAGCATCCACTAGACAACCGAGCGGGTGGAAGTTGGTTTTAATAGTTCAGCAATAGATGGCAACGAAAATAACCCCGCCGTGATTTTTTTATATTTTCAAGCTGTTGTTGTTACCCGTAGGGCTAGAGGGAATGGAAAGGTTTTTCGGTTGACTTGCGTCCCATTAGCGAACACTAGCTAAGAAGGCGAGAGGATGATGGGCATTGATCATCTGCGCACGTCCTTAGGTGTCCGTTTGCCGGACGAAAAAAGATCCATTAACATTTTCACCTACGGAATGAAACGGAGGTGTCTCTTTCTCAGCCCATTTTCATGCACTGTCGCCTCTTTTCTTCGCCCTCCGGAACTAATCAAGCTTCGGGCGCCCC
>JXWZ01005503.1:0-18470 GCA_000956215.1 Anopheles farauti No. 4 | reverse complement strand
GTGCCACTTTGTCGAACGGAGGGGAGTGTAATAAATTCTTCTTATCGACGGGTGAGGCAACCATCTTTTGTGAACACCAGGTGAAATCTGATACGAGGTGATGATACATATGAAAAAAATACCACCAAAAGCACGCCATTAAACCGAGGGCTTAGCGCAAGGAGAGGGAGATAATGAACTAACCAACGGAAAGACGTTTTCCAGGGACGTCAGGATGCTGTTGGATAACTCTGGAGGCTCCAAAAACCTGAAGAATTCATTCCCGAACTTCTTAACGACCGGACCAGAAAGAGAATTGCCAACGAATAAAGCAATACACAAATCTAACAAACGAATCTTCATTTACGGCCGGTGATCCGATCAGCCGCGGAAAGGTAGATCCTAAAGCGATATTCGCCAACTTCTTCCTTTCTTTGTTTTAGAACGGTTCGTCATCCCGAACAAGTTTCCGTGAGTCGAACGAGCAAAGAGTAACGAATGGAATTCATCAATTTCGCATCCCGAATCTTTTATTGCAATGTTCTGCGGCCCGGGACGTTCGCACAACGTTTGGCCGGATGTGAACCGTCCCCCGGAGGCGTTGTCCCATCGCGACGGATTGTACTTTAAAAACGTGCACCAGTCGGAATGGCAAGCAACGCAAAATATTAACCTTCGGTAGCGTCGGGCTCAGGCACCAGGAAGGTATCTTTTATTTCTTTCGGCAGCTTCTTGGCAGCACGGAAATAGTTTGCCCTGACGGAATGGCAACAAAAAGATTTCATAGTCTGCTCGGTCGTACTAGGGAGCCAGGAGCCGCGCTGCATGCGTTTAAAAGCACGCGAATGCAGAAAAAAATAAACCTATAAAACGTTATTCCCCCGAGCAGACGTGTACATAAAACAGTACGCTTAGGGCGGGGGTTCCTCCGCTGTAAAACGGGTGGCATACCTTCCAGGGACTGGCGTGTGATAAAAATCTAGCCGTCGGTTCTTTTTTTTTTTGTATTTTGCCCGATTCGCGTCTCTCGAAAGGAAGCTCAGCGCGAAAGGAAGACTTTGTACGGTGACATGATGGACATTGAAGCGTCTTTCAAGTCTTTGGTCATGGTTGTGAACTAAATATTTTGAAAATATTTTCAGTTTAAAGTGTGCAGCCATAGAGCGAATATGTTCATTGTCCTTTCGCTGCTGGTAATAATGAAAAACGTCTAATTTTAAGAACACGACGAACTTCTGGGTACAAAACCTGTCCACATCTCCACAGTTCGTCTTAGGTTATAGTTGGTTACGGGCAACGTGTTCAAACCGTATTAATTGGATTAATCTCCAAAGCAGATTATTTACGACGAAAGTTCTCGCTTCCTGGGAGCGTTCCTTCCCGTTCCAGACGCTAGGTGTTATGGATGGATGAAAGAAACTGTTGGTGGGCCTTAACCGGGACGATCCAGGCTGTAAAGTTCCCGCCCAAAGTAGCAATTAATGGCGAAAAGGCAATTATAGGCGTCTCCCGAAGGATGTTTCGCGAGGGGCGACATTTTAATTTTCAGCCCGAGCATCACTCGCACTTTCACCGCGTTTTTCGTAGAATGCCAACCAACGGGAGGGAGTCCGGCAGTGCGGGCGTCCATCATGAAAAGAAAATGAAAGCACCTAATTTAAAGGCTTGCACAAGCAGAGATTCGCCTCCGTCGCGGTGCCTGATTGTATTGCCACTTTCCGATCGCTTCCGCTTGCCGCGAATCAAGCGTTCTATTGTGTCAGGAATTTATTAGAAACGTGCTCACTAACCATTACCTAGCGCTCCTCGCCGACTGCTTGGATGAGGAAATTGTCAAAAATTGTATGATGTTCATTAAAGGCTTCGCAGTCCTGCGAGGCGTATTAACGATTGATGTGCTTGGGTTTATTCCTTCGACGGCAGAACAATGTATTTCGCTTTCATCTTAAACTCAACGCTAACCAATGGGACTGTTCGGGTTGTGTACTGGGAGAATACTACCACTGATGAAAATTATCAAGAATGTCCGGAACTATTCTCAAACAGAGCTGGGAAGTATTATAAAAGTGATCTGAAGCAATACGACGAAAGCCTTCTCTTAAAACAAAGCTCACTTCATCACCTACGCTCTGTTGCGTAAAGTAAACATTTCGTCGGAAGTCAGTGGGTTCTAGAAAAACCAATGACTTCTCGGGAGTCGGAATCGGTATTGTTCCGTTATGGGTCTTTTAATGCCGTTTTAACTATGTACCATTTTAATGACCCCGAATATATTTCCTTTACTGCATTACAATCGGGTTTTTTCTTCATAGCTTCGTAGAATAAAAATCGCAACAGTTAATGGCATTGCGCGTGCTCTCCTTTTTTGCCACCGAAAGCGGCGCCTCTCGATGACGTTAGCAAAATTTGGCTGTTTTGATTAATGCCTTCCTTGTTTGTTTGCATGCGCTACACAAGCTGTACAACAAAACAAATTTCCTCTCACAAACGTCACAAACTTTCCCCGATTTTTATTATTCCAATTTGCTTTAAGAAGTGCGGCAAAATGGCGTTAGAGGAAGCGTTTCGAGGCACTTGTGCGGGAGCGCAAATTTCTAGGAAAATATTCACAGGTCACTTGGTCCGAGCAAAGCGAAGTGAAATGGCGCGACTAAAGCGACTGTCTTTGTGTTTGTCAATGGCATGCTGGCGGTACGCGGTACTCCACAACGGTACGAAATTCATTGAATTATTTAGATGAATGCCGCTGCCGCCGCCATTGTGTCGTAGAGAAATGTACTGTTTTTTTTATTTGCTGTTTGTATGGTTACGGATCATTTAGGCGAAAGATTCGGTGGCAAAATCAATGCCCTGAAGTACACAAAACCGGCTAAAAGTACCGGACAAGGTGACTAACACAATCACTCCAAGCTGAGCGGAAGAGCGAGAGCAAGAAGCACTTGGGACGAGTTGCTTCGGTCTAAAATATAGGGCATCCATTTTGGAAAGCTTTTATCCTGAAGTCCTTTACGAACACTTGTTGAACACGGCAGAGTCGACACTGACGACGGCAACGGTTTGGGGAGGCTAACACTCGATAGTTCCGCGAAAAATCCTATTTGTCCTGGGTACCGTATGTTCCGTAGATGTCGCATGACGTGTGTTGGCGGCATTGACATAGGGGGATGATGATTCTCCGAACCTCCTGAAGGCTATTAGCGAAGCTGCCGGTTCTGCCGCTTTTAGGCACCTCACAGCCGTTAAAGAGCTTTTTGTCTCTCTCTCTCTCTCTCTCTTTCTCTCTCTCTCTCTCTCTCTCTCTCTCTCTACCCTGAATCCCTTTAACAGGTCGACAGACAAATCCTCATGGTGCGTGACCCGAGAAAGCGAGGCAAATGATGATCGATTTGTGTTCTGGCCGGTACCGGAAATTGTTATCAGCACAGTGATTATATTAATAGAAGGTGAACATTATCTGTTTTTGACACAGGCTACACAAAAAAAAAGAAGCTCACGCCCATCCCCATCGATCGGGGTCATTTACCGAAGGTCACTGGGATGGGCGATAACCGGCGGACAAAGGGCGGACACAACCGTGATTCTAATCATCGGAACCACCAGCAGCATACATCCTATATCGATTTTGGGATTTTTGGCGTGATGAACGATGACATAAGTTTACTGATTAGTGTTTTCGTTCGTGTCATTCCACCGGATTCCGCTTCCGGGGGAGGAGCTGGGCGTAAGAGCTTTTTCTGGTATTGTTTATTTACGCTCTCGGACAACAGAGTGAGGTACTAGTCATATTTCACGCAAGCTATCCCGGGGCCGATGTTCGCAGAACGTGAGAAGATGTCCTATTTATTGTGCTGGTTTTTGGAAGCCATAAGTCATAGGAAGGATTTTAGAAGATCTGACGTATGGTTAGGGTGTAACTGATTTCAACATGAGGGAGATGTGAAGGATTCGGCCTGTAAAACGAATCCTCTTTTTGGGTGGTTGAACCAGGTCGATTTATTTACGTAATGCAACGTGCGCAGTCGTTTAAAAGATATAATTTATTAGGCCAGACCTAATGAAGGGTCCAAACGTGCAATCTTTTACTTTCTTCCAGCAAAGCTGCATATCCCATTGAGTATTACACTCTCGAACCCGGGTGCAAGTCACTGTGCGGTTAAAATCAAGGCCTACTACATTCCCGCTTTTGGAGATAAAAATCACACTCAATGGAGATTCAAACAATGGCAAAGACTAAAACATTGGCCTCTGGTGCTTTCGGAGGTTCCGAAAAACAATAGTTTGCGAAGACTAAAGGATAATTAAGCAACCCATGCGAATTGCCTCAGCGCATACCGGAGTGCAAGTGTTAACGATGCATTCGGTTCGGTTCGGTCATGCGTTCGGAAGCTATCCACCAGCTGGCACTGGACATTCGCAGTCAGTTTCCGGTTTGGACAGAGGTACGGATGAACTCTCGATACATCGGTATGTTTTGTGATTGCCGAGCTTATCCCAAAGGATGTAGAGCACAGTGGACTATTAGTGGCCGTACCCATGATCTGGGGCAGATTGTACCCTTCGAGCTCGCACGGATTGTTCTTCATTCTTTAGGTACACACAGCAGCACGTTGCACGCATTGGTTGCAAAGTACGACACTGTGTCGTCGCATGCTAAATTCAGCTAGATTTGCGCGATTGTAACTGATGGCCTTGGAGTGTACGAATGGAACGGACCAAAAAAAGTAGGCATGTGTGTGTATATGGTCGGAAAACGAATGAGACCTTGGTCCTACCCGAGAGAGATTTGCTGAATTGTGCAGATTTTGGTCTCAGGCAAACAGTGGCCTCGTTAGTCACTGGCTTATGGCGCTTCCGTGATGTCCAGAAGCTAAATGTACAGCAAAGTCGGGATTGCTTGGTGTGGATTCAAATTCTGAACATGCTTTTTTAATGACAAAAGCAACATTTGTAATAGAAATTACATTAAACTAGAGTAAAGAATCTGTCACTTCTCTCTGATAGCACGGACAAAAAATCCGTTTCCTGATAACAATTTCACTCCTGGCTGCTATGGGCAATGTTTCGTTGCGATCGCAAATGATACACGGACAAATTCAACCCAAGCTAAACCAAGCCCATCAGCGTCGTGCTGTAACAACGGAATGATATTTTCACTCAGCGGAACTACCAACACGCATGATTTATTAACGAACCGCTGGTGACTGAAAGCGTTGTGGGCTGGAAAAGGTTGGCGTCTCGTGTCCCAGACACGTTTTGGCAAGTTATTTTTACTCCTAGCGCTTCATTTTTGCTTTTCAAGTAATGGAGAACCATCTGCCATCGATGGTAGTGAAAGCACAAGTGTTGCTTCGCCATGATGAGTTACGATGGGCTTGCTAGCCAGGCAGCTGGTTGTAGATCCGAGGTGGTAAATTACGAAAATCGACAAGAACACAGTAATACTAGTTTTGTTGTTTTACGTTGATCTTAGCATTTCGGTTTTATTCAAACGTCACTGTATTTTCATGTGCTAGGAACATCAACAGGCTTTGATACTAACATTTTAATTTAAAAATCCATTACATAATGACAACGATGGAATCGTTCCATTAGGGACGCCTTTACTTCAGACGCTTTTAGAGCCATGTCTCGGCCTAAAGTTTTTCCTTTTTTCTGTAAGTGAGTGTGAACAGAGACGTGTTCTTTGGCGAAGAAGGGCTGTTTTTGCTTTGTTGCGGCGACCAGGCTCGGTACTGCTAGAGCGTGCACGTGGCGCATGTAAAACTATTTCGATCAGAAAATCGATCCCGCAGGCAAAATGTACGATAGCGGCAGGTATGCGCGAGGTATAAACTCAATCTTCCAGTAAGCGTATGCAAATGCACTGAGCATGTGAGCGAAAGTGGCTCGCCTACCTAGACGACGTTGGGCTGTAGGTTCAGAAATTTCTCAAATATGGAATCACATCTTTTTGCGCCGTTCGACGACGGGGCAAGGCGAAATGTGATGAGAACAAAGTGGCGAATAGGAAATACTGCTTTATGCTTTTATGAATGCATTACCACCAGCGGTGGTTCGGTCTGGAATGTACAAAATAGTACCGAAAATCGATGAAATATCATTTCGGATTTTGGATTGGTGAGCGCCGGCACTGAGATCGACGAATCAATGCAAAGAAATTCCACACAGGTGCTGGTGCCAATGAAATTTATCCGGGACTTCGGAAAACTGGGTACTTTCAATGCATAAACGGCAACCAGGATCCGTTTCCATCAAGCTGGGGATGGAGACTTAATGAAAAAACACACACATACATTTAATATTTCACTTAAGGTTCCTCACATCCTTTTTCCCAAGGATCTTTTCGGGATGCCTTTGGCAAACCCGGGACGTGCTCTGTTGCGGTTGGGATTAGCTGTCAGCGTGGGGGGTAAATGGTTCTTCGCGAGCGCACAAGTGCTTCACGCATAATCGGATTTGTTGAGCATTTTGCCGGCGACGGCATTGTGTGATTATGCGACAGTAAAGCGACGCGAGAGAAAAAAAAGCACAGCGTTCGTTAACGCATCAATCATTCTGCTAAGCGCGTACGATTACTATTGCGGCACAGTAGGACGGTTTGCGCAAGGATCCGTTTGCGGATGTTTGATAGAATGGGGGGAAACAATTTACTACCGAATTATAATAAATTTTTAATAAATATTTTGAATTATAATAAATTTTTTTTCCGAGTTTTCATTGTCACTTTTTCACTTATGCATTGTCGTATGATGCTCACTAGTGGCCTCTAGCGGGAATTTCGGTTTAAAATTTGTGCACTGAACACAGCACACTTAGGGACGGGGGAAATTTATTTGTAAAAATGTGCGAAAGATCTAGACGACATCCGGAGGCTTATCTCGTTTTGTTGCATGCAATAACGACCTCTAGCTCTGGTTAGATGAGTCATACGCACAAGGACTTATTCATGCAAACATTTGCGATACTTTCCTTTACCCAATTCCTTACGGTTGTTTATTTTCCGGCAAATCCGTAGCACTCCTCTTCCGCCTCGCAAATCACACACAAACACACACACACCAATGGAGCGCACATCAGCTTAAGGATGGATTTACATTCACGAGTGATTGAGCTTCATTACGAAGGAAAGACATAATCAAGCTTCATTTTCCACGCACCCACCCCGCTGCCCGCGCCTCGTGGCGCAAAACAATGTTTATGATCCTTTTGAGGCGTGACTTTATCCTTGGAAAGTCGTCGGTGGGCGGGTCGCCCGATACACGGCAAACATTCTTCACGGTCGAGCAAGCTTTTCCGATAAGTTTTGGGGACAACGCCTGCATGCAGATCGCACATCCAGCGAGCCTGTTCCTGCCGTTTCTTGTTGCTGAAGCAGACGGTGAATTGCTATGCGTTGCAGCGCTGGCGCGGAGGTGGCGGCCGATAACGTGCGGAACGAAAAAGCTTATTCAAATATTCAAAGGAAGGATTTAGGGTGGCCGTTCCGGTGGCGGTGTCGCTTTATCATAGGCCCTGTGGTAATAAGGTGGGCGTGTGTTTTGCGATGGTTTGTTTACTTTCTGTCACGAATGATAGCGACGCTGCATGGCGTGGCTGATATGTTGTTATTAAATTATAGAAAAGTTCATCGTCCCATGCTAGCACGGCGTATGGTTGCGTTTAATTTGAAAAGCTTTATCGAGTGACATTGGTAAATAGATTTTACTTGGGTAGCGTATACAGAGTTTGTAATGCAAAAACCTGGTTTTTTATTCTAATTTTTTAAAATGTGTTTTTTTAATGCTTAATTGATATTGAATATGAAATAAATTATGTTTTTTGTAATTATGTTTTTTTTTTAAATTAAATTAGAGAGCTTTCATCGATAGATAACACTACACAAAACAAATCCCACAGTACGCAGCATGCATCCAATCGGAGCAGGAAAAGCAATAATTATCTTAAACACTACCCGTCTGGTTAATAAACCCGTCCGTTCGTATAAATCATGTCACGTTTTATCTTTGACGTTTCTTCGAGCCAAATTTCGAAGGACAGTGAAGTGGAATCGCTTCCCGCGAAGAGAATGCACCGAAATCTGTATTTCCCATGTTAAAATGAAAAAAATAACTTTTTCTTCCAAACTCTCAACACGTCCATAAACTTCTCGAGCGGAACTAACCCTTTGCAACGGCACCGGCGGTTTGAAAAACAAAAAATCTGTTCAAAGTTTGCTTCTCTCTTGCTCATTCTTTAAATTTCCGGTCCGCGGAGGAACGGCACCTATGGCCGCCTTGGTGCGTCGCATTATCTAACCACAGTTTTGCGGAGCCGATGATCAGAAACACGAAAAGTAAATCAGTGCGCTTCTCTTGCGTCCGAACAAAAAATCCTCCCAGACCTATCCCGGAGTCCTCTTTCGGTAGAATGGGACTTAATCGGACTGGAAGCACCACAAACTGCGACGTCGCCTGCGATAATCGCTTCCCAGAGCAGAGGGGACGATTCGATCGATTCCGGGACGGATGGTAAAAGGGCAATAATGAGAAGGCTATAAATTTGGCGCGTTCTGGTAGTTTTTTTTTTCTCTTCTCCAATCTCCGCCCCGGAACAGGTTTTTATCGTTTGTTTTATTGAGCATACGTTTGCAATCTCGTTTCGGAATTCTCGTGAATGGCAGATGGGTTTATATCGATCGATAAAGGCTAGCATATGATTAAGAGTAATTTTAAAAGTAAAGTATAATTTGTTTATTTAACTTTTTCCCCAGCATTGCCTACTTTCAAGCGCTACCCTCTTTGAACATCTCGCGAACAAAGTTGGCAAATGCAACGCACTTGCCCGCGGGACGTTAATTAAAGCTCATCTACGACACGCTGTAAGCAATTAACCTCAGCGAATAGGGGCTTTTATTTGTCACGTAATTAACATTCGCCTAAATGTAACCAACGTGCCTAAATGTCTCATTGTGGGTGCCACAAAGAGGATTTCTGTGCGCCGAAAAATGCCGCGTACCATTTCATAGCGCAAATGAAAAGCACCTGTTCACGGACGCTTCCTGTTTCCGGTTTGTTGTAGTAGTTTTTTTTTAATGCGTTACGGTTTCGGAGTTACACGAGGGTGAGAAAAATCCAGAGTTTGTTATTGCTTGAAAATTATACACAAATATGTGTGGAAAAGTCGTTTCAAGTCGACACGGCTTCACAACAACGGCTGGGAATATTAGATTAGAAGAAACGGATCCGCGGTATCGTGAGAAAACAAAACACACAGGCATCTACCAAGCTTTCTTCGCGGTGCGGCAATTCATTCCAGATGCGTTGGGTTTGAAGCGTTTTTCTTCTTAACCCGAGCGTTCTTTAGCACAAATCAAACATACTGCTGGTGGACGCGGTCGGGCTGGTGGTGCTCGCCGTGGTAGCATATTTTTACTCCGCTTACGTATGCACCGCACGAACGCTGTATGGCATAATTTTGGGGCGGCAGGCAGGCAACAAGCCTTAGACTGCGCTGCTGGATTCCTCCAACGTTGTGCTATTGCCACCTTACCACGCACAGTAGAAGAATTCCCTCGCATTACTTCTTACCGCGTGTTGCTTCGGTGTTGAGAAAGGTTCTCGTATCTTTTTTTTTGTCGCAAAGAACCTTCATCTAGCAAGGATTTGAGCTAGCCAAAATTCGGTGTACGTTTGCAAAGGCTAGCTCGGGCGCTTCGAGAAAGATGCCGATACGAACGCAACTTAAGTGCGTCCAGATCCGAGAATCAATTATGGATGTCGCTGACTGCGAACGGCAAGGCTCTGTAAGGGCGATGGTTAACCGAATTATCATGCAGTTTGGCAGTGTGATTATTATCTTCTTCTCTTCTTTCTACTTCTCTTCTTTAAATGACCATCAACATACGTGCGATGGTGCAATAAGGGTCTTCCATTTCCTGGATCACCTTGGTTTTCGGCTTTTTCGTTGAAGTAATCTACATAAATGTGTTTATTTTGTGAGTTTTTTTTGAGAGCACCATTTGTCGCAGTAACTAATACTTCAACGAATGTTGCTAGTTGGATTAAAATTTATGTCAATCCAACATAGTGATGGTGCTATTTGGGTTGAATTGATAAAAGAATACGATGTAATTAATGCGCATATTTGATTCAATCTCTACGTAAATATTAACGTATTTGATCAGGACAGGTAATTCTATAAAAATGCAATAATTATTTGTAGAGCATTTTTTTAAAATTAGATCAAAGATGACTTTGAAGTTTGCTTGGTCACGTTAGTAACTATTGTTTGTGAGAATAATTAGTACAATTTTCCTGTAGATGGCGCCACTAAATGCTTAGTGTTTATTTGTCAAATATCTACGACAACAACAAAAAACTCCAATGTGCAATATTTTCTTTCCAATGTGCAAATATTCTCTTTAATAAACGAAAAGAAAAAAAAAACATTAACATTACAAATTAAATCGCATCTCCAATTCAATTATCTCTAATTCATCGTCACTAAGAGCCGTCAGACAGCCACATTAATATTCCGGCCACCATCGAGCCGATTCCACGCAATGTATCCATCGTTCCAGCCTCTTCAAACGAAAAACAGGTAGCTCACCCGTCAGCGCGCGTTCGGGAATAAAAATTCCTGCAAATCCACTTTCCAGCAACTGGAATTCCACACTGCGTAGAACAAGCAAACCCACTCCACAGTCCGCGAGAGGTGGGCTTCAACAATCAACAGCCGCTGGCGGAACCCGGTGAGGAAAGCTTTCGATACGAACTTACGGTGGAAAACAATGCTCCTATGCGGCTTTTTTTCTGCGTATTGTTATTATTGTTGCTACTCGCCACCAGTCTAAGCTAAGAGGCCTCAACGATTAGGGGTTCGGCTTTGGTCGACATGGCAAAACTTCTCTCCAGTGAGCGCGCTTAGTATTCAACGAGCGCTACCGATTAGAGTAGGTGCCGGTTTTCCCGCCCCGTGGCTCTAAGTAGCGTCGATGTGTTAGTACGCCGGAATGCGCACTTGAGATCTCTTTTCATTTCCCCGGCCCGCTGCGGTGTGGTTTATTGCGGTGTCGAGGCGCGATTTGTTTCCTAGAAATGGGTAGATCAAGCTAAACGTGCTGCCCGCTACCATGCTCGGATGGTGATGGGAAGAATTTGTTAACAGGTGGGATTTTATCAGTTTTTTTTTTGTTTTGTTATAGTTGTACACTCAGGATGTTGCTGGGACGTAATTTCGACAATGGACAAGATTTCTCTTAAACTCCCTCATCTTGTCACGTCGTTGGCGGCTCTATTGACAAGTTGCACACCTTGCAGGTAACGGATGTGACTTTCAGAAGGTTTTTGTTTTACCTTTTGTTTTCCCGCTTTTAAGGGATAATCTAAAAGCAGGTTGGAAGTTCTCGCGCATGCTTTGGGTCCATCATTAGAACTCATGTTATCTGGGAGTGTGAGCAAAAAACCAACCATGTACGCGTGGGCCTTGAAACTTGTTTACTGTAAATATTTGCGAAATATTTCGTCGATCTAGTCATCCTAGATTTTGTAGCGAAATTCAACGAACCGCTAGAAATCCTTAAATTTGCGCTTTAAATCATCGCCGAGTCAAAAGTAGCATCCATTGTCACCCGAGTTAGTCTCACATAATTTTTGAACCCGGTAATGCCACGGTTAAGTCCGTTTTTAAACGTTCCAACCAGAGATTCTGGTCGTAGTGGGGCTCGTCAAACCCATGCAGGCATAGCCCAGCGGCAAGTCCATCATTCTCGCTGCTCAGAAAGCCAATCCAATCAATATTGGTGCCAATAGCCAAAGATCACAATCAAAAGCGGATCGATCGATGTCAGATGCTGGGACGCAACGACACAACGGTTGACACCGGTGATAATGACTTTTTTTCTGCCGAGCTGACTTCCTATAAAGGACCATTGGGCATGAGTATCTTTGAAACGAGATGATGAAGACACAATCGGTGCTCCCGTTGAGTCACGGACCAGATAAAAAAAATGGGTCGAATTAAGTCCGGCTCTGTGTCTCACGCTGTGAAATATCGATTACCTATTTCGCAACCCCGCTGAATTGTTGATTATGGCGCCGGGTTTTGGTATGAATATTTTGGAGCATCAGGAAGAGTATCGCGCAATCCATTAATTTTATTCCGCAAGCCTCATTTGCAACACAAAGAACGATCGTAAAATGCATAATTTACGGTTGATTGGAAGCATTTGGGGCATTTAAAACCAGCCGCAGCTTATGCATCGCATAAACATCAGTTATGGAGCGATTGGGAAGAAATATCCGGAAAAATTTGCACCAACAGCTGCACTCTCGTGCAAGTGTTCTCGTCACCATTCTGTGGCTTCATCGTTTTGGCACCAAAAACGTTTCTCCAAACGTGTTCCGGTGATGCTCTGGAGTCCTGGTACTCAGTACAACGACCCCATCCACCAGTACGAGGTTGCTGAAAGCAAACCCGGAAAAGGTTTCGCATCGGAAGCTTTACAAACACTCAGCCCGACGCCCTGTGCACACGCGGCCCCGAAAACTCGGACCAGCTGCCGGTTGTAGAGTTAACGCGTTAAGTTTTCCGCTTTACGGCATCCCGCCCGCCCGTCACGTGGTGCGTTTTATGTAAACTGTTCGGCTTCGGTTCTGTGCGTTGATCGGGCCGGAGTAGTCGGGCCGTTTTGCAGCTGCCACGCGCGCATCGACCGCAAAACCGGGCCCTTGAGCCCTTGAGCCAGTGGTGAATGGTGGCGATGCCAGAATAAACAACGATAAGAGACGAAGAAAAGCGGCCAATGTGGAAGACAAACGACGTGTAAGGACGGGGAGGTAATGTCTTGACGCGAGAAAAAGAAGGCGCTTCCGTACAGCTGCATGGCTGTTTCATTTTCGTTTCTCGGCCGAAGCTTATTAATCGAAGGCAAGACACTGTCAGCTGGCTCTGAGGGAGAAAATGTCGGTCGAAAAGTGGTGAATGTTCATAAGATGCGAAACGTATTTTTACGCAAATTCATAAGATGAGTTGATTATAATTCGCAAATGGGAATGGAAATTATGTGAAGGATGTTGAAAATGTGACTTTACCAAACAAAAGCAAAGCAGCAAAATAGTACAAGAAAACATGTAGAAACAAAAACGAAGAAAGATTTTTAATAATTTCAAACTAGCTTTGATTATTCCGCTTTATTAAAATCAGTTCCAATTATATGCCGGCTTCCACTCGATGCCGGCGATCGGTTTGATTTTCATGAGAATAAATTTTACCGACCGACGGCATCGCTAATGTCTCGCACGGGTGACGCCGGCGTGTTTGCTCTGGCCGATCGCGCCGGTTCCACTTGAGTTCCGCCGCGGCACCGGAACCGGAATCGCGGCACGGGCTTCCCGAGCACGCGTGTGACGAAATTGATTCCTCCGTGGAGATGCGGAGAAAGATGTAACGAACTAATTAAGGCTGAGATTTTACCAGACAGTGCAAAGCGAGCCGGAACGAAGCACAGCACAACGAAGCCAAACAGAACGGAACAGAAGAAGATAAACAGAATGCGCTGAGTCAACGTCTCGGAGTCAAAACAAGACCTGGTGGTGGCAAGTGCGTTTGGTGGCACCACATTGCTATGCTTTGTTCTATTTTAGTTTCTTTATGAATCACTTATTATACACAAGAAAGCATCTTAATGAATCAGACCTCTGTTTCGTTTGCGTGATAAGCGTCTGCTCGCCCATACAATTGAAAAGCAGCCAGAAAGAAGATTTAACGGTTGTAGGAAGGTTTTGCAATAGAAGACAATGTGCACAAGTTGACTATAAAGATAAGATTTAAGTAAAACTGAAATAAAACGAAAATCGTTTGAGATGCTGTAAAGCGTAAAAAAAAACAACTTGACGGTAAAGAATAGAATAAAGTAATACAAGTTTATGACGTAATTAAACTAACGGGAGTTTGTTTATCAGTTTCGATAAAATAAAAGTTATAATTAAGAAGAACAAATAAAGAACTAAACTATCACAAACAGAAGAACACATAATTCAGAGGAAATAGAGTTAGATCCAAAAATGATAGATTGAAAAAAAAAAAACATAACATCCCAAATAAAAAAATTCACTTCACTTAACCGAACTTTTGATGAACAGGAAGAGGGAATAAAGTTAACGAAATGTACAAAGATATTTTTTTCGTTTCGTAAATTTTTGGTCCTTCAAACCGGTAAATTGCATACATATTCGAAATTCAGTTTGGTACTCCAAGGCCATCACTGAGTGCTTTATTCTTTGCGTTTTGTTAGTCATCAGTATCATCATCATAGCGTCATTATAGAGTTCTCTGCTAACAAATTTGCCCTTGATATTTAATTAGTGTTGTATGTATTCACACAGTAAGAAAAGGACTCAGGACTCTCCAATCTCCAATGAATGAAGCGTAAAAATAGCAACGATCAAACAACTTTAAGCCAACTTCAACTCATTGCAGTCTATAAACGGAAGCAACTTCGATTCGCCCTTTACTGTCTATCAGAAAAAGCAGACAAAACCGTCCAATGGAACGAGGAAAATCACCCTGAAGCATAAGCAAACAAATAATAGAACATAGTGTACGCTCCGCAGCATCCGCAAACCACAACGAAAAAGGACACAAAAGGCTAAACGATTGCCCGACACGGCAAGAAACGGCTTGCGTCCCACCGGGCCGGGGAAGCTTGGGTCTTGTGTCGTTTTTCTCCGTTTTGTGTTTCCCGGAAGCGATTGTTTGATATTCTCTCAGATTCCCGAAGGATTGCCTACACCACCGGTGACAGACTATTGTGGAAAACAAGTTATAAAGAAACAAGAAAAAAAAAACACAGATAACCCAATCTTACCACGATTGAGTGCCGTTGCTGCTTTGCAACGAGAACGAGCCACACTCGGGATGAATTTAATTTACAAATCCATGGCAAGAATCGTCACATTTACCGAAGCAATAGATTCCGTTTCCGGGATTGGAGAAATTCCGGGGAAAAAACTAACGAAAACGTTCGGCTTTATCGAACGATTGACGGCTCCCATGGTTGCACCCTTTTTTGAACGGTTCGATGGAAATTGTGATAGTGGCGGTAGTGGATAGCGTATCCTTTCTTGCATGTGCCTTTTGACCTTCGGACATTGGCTAGATATGGCCGTTTCGGGATTTCATTTTCCGCCCGAAGCTTATTCGCGCCCTGTTGATGAGAGTAGCTGTAGTCTATTTTTGGGGTCCGATACAAGATCTTGTTTCGTTTGATTCCGGGGCTGAATGAGGTCATCGGTTACAGGATCAAATATGGAGCAGAACTTCATTCAACTTCACTACATTGTTCCAAACTTTTAGAAGATAAAATACCTTTTCTTCTCTTCGCTTTAAAATGAGATCGATGAGATCAGTTTGTGTGTTTGTTTTTCATGTTAAAGTATTTTCTCCAAGAAAGAAACGGTTTTGAACAGTGTCATAAAATATATTATCGAACCGATTAACATAACAGTCATATTGAACTTGGAATGGCAAGAACTGCTTAATATTTGTATATAATAAAGCCTTAATATTTGTTGTGTTGTGTTGAAGATATTACGTTATTGATAAGGAATTCCTCTTCCTTTGAGTGTTTTCCACAACATTCACAAGCTTTAATCGAAATATACTGGATTTAATAAAAGCAAAATTTTTAGTATAGTTTCTTAGAAACAGTTCAAAATAGTTTCTAGAAGTGTGGATATGGAATAGAATGGTATTTTTTGCTACGTGAGTTTTTAGATGTAAACCTTCTAATATGCTTCTAATTTCGGTTTTGTTTTAAAATTCGTAAATTAATAATCTTACGGTACAGAAAAGACACTGGAAGCTTCAAATTGAGATCCATGTTAAATAAAAATGGACTAAAGCTTCCCTCCACCTCACGAAAAATCTTAGGAAGAACCCATTCCCCTGAGAATTCCTCCACAGGAGCACAAGTGCTCTTTCGACTTACCAGTACGTTGGGTTTTCCGGTTCGGTCGTCGACCCACACCAGCACCAGATCCGAACCGGCCATGTGCTCCGAGCGGTGCGAGAACCCGATGCCCATAAATCCGCGCGTGTTGGCCGTGGCCGTAAACACGATGTCCTTCTGGTCGATGTGCCAATCGAGCGTGTACAGCCCGTTCGGGTCCATCGCCTCCGACCGGCTCCAGCGATGATGGACGGGTTCGATTTTGGGCGTCTTCACCGTCAGCGCCTCGGAGTAGTGAGCAGCTGGCTGTAGCAACACTACCACCACCACAAGGGCCACGGCGTTCAGTCGGAAGGGCCGATTATAATTAGTTAATGGACTACGGTAGCCACCATCGCGAGCTTTAGCAATACATCGAGCCATTATGATTCCCGGGGCAGAGCCTTTTTTCTGTTGTAAAACACTTGACTCGCGGAATGATTTGAATTCGTTATTTCAACGATTTTGCTGTTATAAAACAATGTAAATTCACACACCAACACGCCTCACCATGCTCACTGTACACTTGCACGGACAAACGAAAACAAACACCAGATACCGGAATGCCCGCGAAAGGGCTGATTCAACACGGGTATTAAACTTTTTTGTTGTGCTATTTTTCTGCTTCCACTATTCCACTATTTCCAATCGATCACACAAGGCACATTTCACGCGGTTTGCTTTACGCTCCCAGACAGGTAAGGGATAATAATCAAACACTATTTTCGTTAATTATACCATCAACAATAATTTACACACTTCCACTTCACCCGCGTTCAGCACACTCCGGCGGCACCGACCAGCGAGAAATTCTTGTACTTTTCCTCACCAGCGCCCAATAATCGCCGGTATCGTCGAATTATTCACTTACTGGATCGCGCGGCCTTAATTAGGCCTTATCTGTTGCGCCTTATTTGATTCGATCTGAAAGAACGAAAGCAAGGGGCGAAATTAGTTTTAAGAGGAAAAAAAACGTTAAAAACGCACAACAAAAGGGTAGATCGAGATGAGAAATTCAGGCCATCCAGGGAAGGAAGCTTTTGTTTCCCATGGAAAAAAGAGGGTCGGTATGCAAATTAATAATTTCGTTTGGTTTTTTTGTGGTTTTTTTTTTATATTGCACGAAAATCGGTTTCCCTGGATAGAGAAGAAAATGTCTCTTCGCTGGGTGTGTGGGCCACCAAATTTTCGTACGGCTCTAATCGTCCGGCCTACCCATCGAATCGAATCGCACAGTAGGCTAATCGCAAATCTCAAACCGGTTTGACAGTTTGACACACGCTTCGCTCCGATCGTTTCCGTTTGACGTTTGATCAATGGCTGGCGAGAACGGTTCGAATGTTGCGTCGACCGGTGTATTAAAAGGTTATAATCACTTCGCCCGGGCTAGAACGATTTACGTTTCGCACAAACACACGCCCCATAGGAGACTCGCGACATCTCGCACAAAATGCTAATGGGGTGTCTTCCGTACCCCGAAGCGGTTTTGGCGGTAGTTGGCAACCGAAAATGTTTCTTCTCTTCCAGTTGCATTCGTATTCGTTGTAGTATGCCATGGGGGTCAGGAACCGTGGGAACTGAAACTTGTTGCGAATTTTTTGCCCCGGCTTTTCTTCCGCGCGTTCCGCGTGCTGCACTTTCTGGACGCGCGGATTTCGGGTGTTTTTATTTTCTTTCTTCTTCGGGCGAGACTGTTCTTTCTGGTGTCCACGGAGGTGGCGAGGCAGGCGGATGAAAAAACGCGACACACGAACTCACTGGCGCGACAAAGCGCTGCAAATCTCGGAGGATTTTTATTTGCACGTTCTTTTGTGGAGTCCGTTCTCGGTTGTGCTTCTTGTGCGAAGAAGATACGGTGAGGGTATTAGGAGGGTGGGATTTGATGGAAGAGGCATATGAAAAAAGGAGAAGGACGCACAGGCAAACATCGTTGAGGTCGATGAGGTTCGTATTCGCGCACTATTCACACACTACGGTCCAGCCAACATCCACTCACTGACCGGCAAAACAACCCGAAACACGGCATGATACGGTGAGTAATAGCTGTCTCAGGGTGCTTCGAGTGTCAACATAAAAAAACCGCCTCAAATCGTCGCTCTTGTGAGGAAGATGACGACTGGCAGCACAAAAATCGGGGGCTAATGAAATTCCCATCAACATCGATATACAAAAAAAACACTCACACAAGCAAAACACACAAATTCGCACGTCAATTTCGCGATCGCTCTTCTCACTCGCATCTCACGAACCACGCACGGTCACGACGCGATTAAAGCAGCGCGGAATAGAACACGGGCGCAGCTCCTTCTGGCTCGCTGGTTTACGACGGTTTGGTGCCGGTTGCTTGCTGTAGGCTCGGTTCGACCCCCGGGCTCTCGGGGTAGAACATCTGCGCGATCGGTTCAACACCGCGTGCACACGCACACGGCAGCATTGCCTCGGGTGTGCATGGAGTAGTTTTTTCTTTATTTTTTTTTATTTGGCTTGTTCCTTTTGTACTCTGCTTTTGCTACCCTTCCGCTTC